>PVIH01001235.1:61979-75609 GCA_004025045.1 Sigmodon hispidus
AAAAAAAAAAAAAAAAAAAAAAAAAAAAAAAAAAAAAAAAAAAAAAAAAAAAAAAAAAAACAAAAAAAAACAAAAAAAAAAAAAAAAAAAAAAAAAAAAAAAAAAAAAAAAAAAAAAAAAAAAAAAAAACTAGAAGGGAAACTATAGTTCACCAAAATCCAACACCCCTTTATAATAAAAGTCTCAGTTTAGGGATAAAAGAGACATACCTACACAAAACAAAACAAAAACTCAATATCCAGCCAGGTATGAGCCAACATCAAATTAAATGGAGAGAAACTCAAAGCAACTCCATGAAAATCAGGAACAAGATAAGGCTGCTTAATCTCTTAAAATCTAATCAATATAGTATTTGAAGTTTTACCTAGAACAATAATACAACTGTAGTAGATCATGGGAATATAACCTGAAAAAGAAGTCAAAGTAGCATTATTAACAGATTAAAATTAAAGTATATATAAGCTACCAAAAAACCCAAAACAAAAAAACCTGCCAGGTAATTCTTACCACTGCACCTTCAGTAAGGTGGCTAGATATAACATTAACAAAAGAAAAATCAGTAGCCTTTCTACATGCAAACAATAAGATGGGTTGATAAAGAAATCAAGTAAACAACACCCTTTACAATATCTACAAATAATATAAAATATCTTGGTGTAGCAGAACAAGTAAAAGACCTGCATAACAAGAACTTCAAATCTTTGAAGAAAGAAATTGGAGAAGATAGCGAAGATGAAAAGATCTCCCATGCTCATGGATAGGTAGGATTAACTATAAAAATGGCCATTTTACTAAGAGCAATTTACAGATTCAATACAATCTCCACTAAAATCCCAACACAATTCTTTTTTTTTTCTGAAATAAAAGTTAATTTAATTCAAATGGAAGGTACAGAACAAATATTGCTCCCCTAAAACTAAAATCTTAGCTTAAGGTATATAATGTTTTCCTTAAACAAGAACAAAATATATCAAGAATGGTGGATTATCCTGGTTGGTTTGTCTTGGTCCCAAGCAGAGTGTTTATTATGTCTCCCCAGACACGGTAGGCATATTTCTCAATTCATAGACTGCAACCTGCCCATCACTGTTTCCTACTAGAAGGCAATATGTCTGCTTAGCAAAAAGAAAGGTTGTGAACTTGATACCAGGGTTAGCAACATTCACAATCAGAGGGTCCAAACAGTCCTTGAAGAACAATATTTGACTTACTATGGATAAACAAAAAACAGGATAGTTAAAACAATCCTGTACAATAAAAGAACATCAGGAGGTATCACTATTTGTGATTTTAAGCCCTATTACCAAGCTATAGTAATAAAAAATAACATATGAAATTGGTGTAACATAGACGAGTTGATCAACTAAATGTAATTGAAGACACAGATGTAATTCCAGACACTTATGCACATCTGACTTTCAATGAAGAAGCCAATATTATACAACAATAAAGAGAAAGAATTTTCAACAAATTGTGCTAGTCTAATAGAGTATCAACATACCGAATGCAAATACATTTGTATCTATCACCCTGCACAAAACTCAAGGCTAAGTGGATAAAGATCTCAACATAAAGCCACATACACTGAACCCGAGAGAAAAGAAAGTGGGGAGTAACCATGTATGTGTTAGATCAGGAGACAATTTCTAAAATAGAACAGCAATAATGCAGTCACTAATATCAACAGTAAATAAATGAGCTCTTATGAAACTGGAAAGCTTCTATTAGGCCAAAAAAATATGCCATCAATAAGATAAAACAATAGCCTACAGAATGGGAAAAGATTTTTACCATCCACACATCTGACAGAGAGCTAATTTGAAAAATATATAAAGGATTGAAGAAACCAGACATCAAAACCCAAATAATCCCAATAAATATGTATGTCATTTGTTACAGAGGGTGCAGCCTTCTATAGGTCAGAGAGCCTGATAAGGGGATACAGAGCTGGTGCAAAACTCAGACTTCTTTTCTAAGGGCTAAGGCATCTTCTTCATTTTATTATTCTTACTGTTGCTTGTTCTACTCAATTCTTTTTATCCTTTTATTCTACCTGATGTTTTTGTCCTTTCTCTTTCTTGATGATTTCTTTCTAACTTTTTCATGTTTTTTCCTTACAGGTTATCTTTCAATAAATACAACACAATCTTTCAAACCACATAAAAATTACAATTTGGTTACATCAAGTTAATGATTACAGTAAATAGGAGCAAAATAACAGCATGTTCTATATATACCTTAAATTATTAAACATTTTATATATTACAGGTAAAAATAAAATTATCCCCCCAAACCTACATACATTCATGTCTAAGCAATTTGTTATAGATTAACAAAGTGTAAGCAAGCAAGGTATTTTCTCAGTCAGTTCTGATACTGTTAGGCTGCATTTTGCAGTTACAAAAATAAATAATTGTTTTATTATTTATTTCAGAAGGTAATATTATAAAAATCTTTAAAATCACAAACTTAAACTTTTATATATAAGAAACAGTCAGTCATCTCTACTTTAAATCCTCAGGGTGCATACCCAATCATCAACAGGTTTTTTTAAATTAAATCCTAAAGGAAGCTGTGGGCAGAAATGGGTACAAAAATTAAACATCATCTGTGATCACCAACCCATCCTAGCCAGAGAGGTATGTCAACCAGCAATAGCTAAAATTCCATTATTTTTTGTTCTCTGACAATGAGTCTTTGACTCAATCATTATGAGTGGACCCTTCCCAACTTTAAATTATTCCCCAAGTTTTCTAACTCAGAGCCATTAACAAAACCATTTTAACCTAACTTTACTAATAATCTATATGTATAAAATTTTTCTTAGGTTGGTAGTTCAATCATTAATCTGCTTCAGGAGTAATTCTTAGTAAATGTCAATCACTATTATTGTAAGTACTAGAAACATTGGCCAGTGAGGGGCTAGAAAACCCCTGAGAGTTTTCCTGTAACTCATAGATTATGAAGGAGATGGTGATCAAGAGGGCAACAAGTGGAACTATGATGAATAACAGCATGACTGACGTCTTTGGGGCTCTGCTTCTCCAATGCTTACTTGGGTGTGGTTTTGATGGACACTCAGCCATGTTCCATGAGTTCCAGGCTGCTTGTTGACTACCTTGTAAAAACCCCTGACAGGAGCACAGTTTTACTCTGTTGATAAAAAAAAAAAAATACTCCCTGATGACCCCAGCTAAACTCCAAACAATAGTGGAAAGGGTGCCTGAACTTGCTAACTCAGCTTAAAATTAGT
Source organism: Sigmodon hispidus (assembly GCA_004025045.1). Lineage (NCBI taxonomy): Eukaryota > Metazoa > Chordata > Mammalia > Rodentia > Cricetidae > Sigmodon > Sigmodon hispidus. The sequence continues at coordinate 65,233 of PVIH01001235.1, forward strand.
GACACCAGTTTTAATATATATATATGTTATGTTGCCATCATGGAAAAATAAGGTTTCTAGATGTGATCTAAAAGCATAATATGTGGAATTATCTTGTTTTATCACTATGGTCCCAGGGTCAGCTCCAGAATCTTTTTTTAGAGGCAGAATTGTCCTAGACAGAGAAGGCAATGCACTGAAGGAAGGACAGAGATTTGAAGGCACAGTGTTGATGATAGCACTAAAAAGTAAAGAAAGCAGACACAGCCAAGGGACACAAATGTTAACATTGCCCCCCACCCACCCATCCACACACACACACACAAAAGTCATATTCTCCTGAAGCCTCTGAATAGCCACTAATAGCACCTTGAATTGAGACTGTTGATCTCTAGGGGTGCAACAAATTAATAAATGATATTTTAAGCCACTGAACTATGAAAATGTGTTGCAGCAGCATAAGTCACCAGCCCTCCTGCTAATCCAAGCACAATCATTTCTCTCAGACAGATGATGAAATCCTTCACATATTGCTTGATTCTTTTTTGGATCTTTAAGCAATCATCCCTGTTATAAGAGAATCTTTCCCCCGAGACCCACTTGTTTCTCTAGATTGTTCATTGAAGTCATAGGGTACAAACATTGGCTGGCTAAAAAAAGACAAAAGCAAGAATCTTGTTAGACACAGTTTTCTGCTGTTTGCACAGTCTGATTCAGCTGCATTCTTATTTTTCATCTTTCTTTGATGCTAAAGACCCAAAAGTTGATAAGACTGTCATCAGAACAACTCTTACAAGGGTTTACATGAAATGGACACTCCATTTCCTCAACCTGCTATAGCAAAGATTATATCTTCTGTCTCTTCAATCTCAAATCAAGAAAATAATTTCCAAAATTATTTTTAGTGTATGTGCACTAATCCCTCACTTAGGAACACTAAAGACCTGCCTTGGCTGGATGGTGAAAATGCTTTTACTACAGCATAAATGAAGCTGTTGGAGGTAAATAAAGGGCAAAGAGCTCTGAAAAGTCATTGGCAAAATTTAACATTAAAGGGTGTACCAGTCGCCTGTTTTGTTGCTGTTACAGAATATTCAACAATAACAACTCAAGGAAGAATTTATTTGGGAACAGTTTGAGTTATAGCCTTTCATGACAAGCTAGGCATGGCACAGGAGCTAGAGGTGCTCAGTTTGCTTTCTTTTTGTTCATTTGGGCAAAGAGTCTAGTCTATTGAATGGTGCTGCCCATTTCAACTAACCCAATCTAGAAACTTCCTCACAACCATGCCCAGAGGTTTGTCCCCTGGATGACTATATATCCTGCCATGCTGACAATCAATATAAACCATAATAGAAGGATGAGGTTTTAAAACAATGAATAAACACAAATGTAATCAGAACCACTGAGCAGGTTACCTTCATTGTGTGAGACTAAGCCATGAAAAGAATGATATCCATCGTGAAATTCATAATGGTGGCTTGGAGTCAGCAACAAGGAAAACAAACTATTACTGTAGTTTGACTCTAAAACACAAATTAGAATAGAGTTGATTGTAGTTAAAGCAGAAAGTTAAAATAATAAAACCGTATGGAATCCAACATCTAACCGTATTTCTTCCCTTCCATGGTCTCATATGATACTCATATTCCCTGTGAAAATATTAACAGTAGCACACAGTTGTAGAATAACTTGTCCCTGTGTCAGTGATAGTAAATTGTACATATGTGATTGAATTCAATGCTAATCAAAATCCTGTTGAAAATAGGGTTTATTTTTTATTATATATATATATGTATCTTTATTATTTGGTGATTTTACATCATGCACCCCACCAAACTCAGTTATCAGACCTCTCAGGTTCATGTCCACACTTATGATCTCTTCATTTATAAAACCTCCCATTCATGCTGTTCATGCACTTACTGGAGCATAATTAAACTCCCTGTGGCCAGATCCTTAAAGAAAACAACTCTTTCCTTACCCACATTCCTATGAGAGGCCATCAATAAACAAGTGAGGCATTGTATCATTTAGATATTTTTTAGCCTTGAGTTCTAGTTTATAATGATGAAATGTATTAAGGTAAAATAATTAGATGAATATAAGTAGAAATAAAATTGTAAGTAAGCATTAAAAGTTCTGAAATGTAAGATCTCACTCACTTTGAGTTGACTTTTGTTGAGGGGTGGAAAGTGTTGCTTTAGTTTCTGTCTTCTATAAACACACCATGATCATTTGTCGAAAACATTTTTTGCTTATATAAGACTTTTGTAATATTAATTCTGCTGACTTATGAGCACAAGAGGTCATTCTATCAGTTAAAAAAAAGATTTGGACTGACCAATTTTTATAAAAAAAAAAAGTTACTTTTTTACAGAAACATAACTGAGTAGTATGGTGCTTAATAACAAACCTGAAGCTCTGATCTGATTCACAGTATCACATTATAAATAAAATGAACTTTTTTCAAATAAAGAAAGAAAAATGGGGTTTATGAACATTTAGTTATCTTGGCACACCATGGGGTTAACCATTAGCAGAAAACCAATTCAAAACAGGATAGGTGTAGTTTTTATTCCCATTCTATAGTACCTCCATGCAGTAGGCATGTATGTTGTTTTGCATATTTTCTAAGAAAAGGATCCTGGACTAGATGGTAATGAAGCCTATTGTGCAGAATTATAAGGTCAGTAAGTATACCAGAGTAATAATTGAGACTCCTGGTTTCTAGAATTTTATTATTTTGTTAACTATATGGGAAATTTCATGTTTCTAAATAATTTAAATACATGAAATCTTTCAATAAAACTGAAACAGAACAATAAGTTTATTAATTAATAAGGCTACCTTTTGCTTAAATTTTTACTATATAGTGGCACTTTATAAGGTTATTAGACAGTTCATCAGTTACTAAGATGGTTTTTCACAAGCAAACTTAAAAATTAAAGATATTATTTATTACTTTTGTTGTTGAAAAGGTCTGTTATGAAAAAATAATAATGAATAAGAGTAAATTACCAATAATGAATGGTTAGTTTTCCATGTCAGTGAAAAACTGTATAAATAAGTCTACATCTTATCTACAGGGTTCTAGAGAAGAACAATAGTTTAGAGCAACACGGTCAGGAAGACAGACTAAGTCCTGAATCTAGGGAATCAGTATGAAAAGATCAATAGGCAACAGCAGGATTTGTTCAAAGAATCACCTGGCTCTCTACTACAGCTTAACTAAAGCTGTCAGAGACAAAAGATAGTACCTAAAGATCCAAGTTACTGTATATGTAACCAATATTAAGTTTTATAGTTGTCCTTTTTGTTGTTGTCAGAGAGCACAATTCTGAGAACATCCAGCCTATTGCTTCTTGATTGACAGAGGTAATACCAATGTCATGAGACTGATTAGTCCCCATTCCATCATTCTTATTACCCAAATGCACATTAAATTTGGGTATGAGATCATAGCTCCAACTGAACCACCAACCACACACCAATGCTTGGCACTGAGATAAGACCAAGTACAGTGAGGATAAGATTTTATCCCAAAGCCCATAGTCAGGAAACAAAACCTTGAGGATGTGAATTTAACAGGTTCTTCCTTGTTAAATTGTTAATCTACCTCAAGGCTAGGGATGCTTGAAATGTTCTAACATGTGGAAGCAAGTAAAAACTCAGCAAAGTTTATCTCCTGTCAGTTTGCTTTAGAACCCCTGAGACTCAGAAATTTGCCAACTATTGACAATTGTTCCTGTCTTCCCACCATGACCACAACCATGAAGAGAAATAGAAATCCGTAATAATAAACAGAGAACCTTGCAAAGGAAACTTTGTCTTTTCTACAGTTTGTGAATTAGAACTGTTCTTTGGGACTCTAAATCCTAAAGCACCAGGCTCCACAATTAAAATGCATTATCCTTCTCACCATCAGGTAGCATTGCCAAGCACTACCTGAAGCTGAGCATCTGGGCTTTGTGTCTTTTCCTTTGGGCTTCAGTCACATATTTTTAGCTCACTGATTTTAGAAAGAAAAAAATTTTGAAATATTTTTAAAGTGTTCTATCTTAGAATATTTGTTCTGATGTTTTCTTAACTTGTTTAACGTTTACAAAGCAACTGGACTATGTGCTTGTTAAAAATCACATCATCTAATTGCAGGCAAACAATACACATCTATTAAAGATAATACTTGCTAAGTTCTGTCAGTTTTCTCACTCTTGAGGGAGGGGGGACAAAACTGAATTTGCCAGGAGTGGAGACTGAACTAAGCATTATTGGGTGAGTGGGACCATGGGACTGTCTGCTGCCTGCCCAGGGAGGGGATGGGAGTTGTGGAGAAGAAAAAATTACCTGATGTGGCAGGAGGGGGAAGGGACCTTGAATAAGGATATACAGGGATAGAAAAAAAAAATCAGAGGGAAAGCAGAACACAAAGTAATTTTATGTGTAGCAAACTTATTTGCATTATCATCCTTAATAAGTCATGCTTATGATTTTTATTTTCTGTATAGTCATTGTTAATTATCACCATTTTAAATTCATTTTACTGTTTTTCTTGATAAATACAAAATAAAGAAAGAAAAAAAAAGTTCTGTCAGTTTTGTCTTTGCTCAGAATCCAAAATGTGTTGTCAGTTTCCAGACCTCAAAGAAGAGCAGTGGTAAAAATGATCAGGTTTCAGAGGCTTCTCACTTAAGTCATCACATCAGGAGTTCAAATCATTAAAGCTAAAGTATCCTTGAGTGCTTGAAAGTAAGCTAAGGAGCTGAATGGCTAGCAGGAAGGATAATTTAAACAGAAGTCAACAAGCTTGGGAGCAAATCAGAATTGTCTTTTCAGCCCTTCTTGGCTTTCATGTAAGAGGGAGTTAAGAATGGATTAAGCCATCCCATTGGTTTTGGTTCCGATTCCAGGACCAAGTGCTCTCTGCAGAGTCCCAGCACACTCTGGAGCGGAGGCAGAAAAACTCTGCCTGTCACCATACCCACAGCACCTGCTGAGGGAATTTGTGCAGCTACCCAACACCACCTCCAACTGAGCGAACCTACAACTACAGGGGTCTCTGAAGGACAGACTCAGACCTGCCCAGAGGTAAGGAGGGGTCACCAGGCCCAAGCGCCTATATTCCAGTCAGGAAGGGAGAGTTGAGCTCCCATCGGTTCAGGTTCCCCGTCTGGGACCAAGTGCTGTCTGCAGAGTTCTAGCACACTCTGCAGCAGGGGCAGATAAACTCTGCCCATTACCATACCCACAACTCCAGCTGAGGGAATTTGCACGGCTACCCACCGCCACATCGAATCAAGTGAACAGACAACTACAGGGATCCCTGAAGGGTAGATTGAGACCCTGCCCAGAAAGGTGACAGGAGGCACACAAGCCCGAGTGCCACAACTGACCAGGAGCCATCTAATTGTGAACAACTGAAGCCATGGGCAAACGTCAGTGTAAAAAATTACATAATAACACAAAGAACAACATGGTAACTACAGAAGAGAGTGGCAATCTTACAAATACAAGACCTGAACTGAGCAATGAAGAGGAAACATCAGGAAGCGACATCTAAATTCCTTTTTGATGATCATCGAAGCTCTCAAAGAAGATACAAAAAAAGCCTTAAATAGAAGAAAATACAAACAAAAAATTGGAAGAGATGAACAAAGCTATAAAAGAAACATGCCAGGAACTAAAAGCTGAAATAAAAGCTTAAATAGAAGCAATAAAAAAGGCTCAAACTGAGGCAAAGATGGAAATAGAAAACCTGAAGAAAAAAGCTGGAACCACAGATACAAGTTTAACAAACAGAGTTCAAGAGATAAAAGATAGAATCTCTGAAGTGGAAGATTCAGTAGCTCAAATAGATATATCAGTCAAAGAAAATAGTAAAACTAGAAAAGCCATAACTCAAAATGTTCAGAAAATCTGGGACACCATGAAAAGACCTAATTTGAGAATAATAGGAATAGAAGAAGGAGAAGAATACCAGCTCAAAGGCACAGATAATGTTTTCAACAAAATGATAGAAGAAAACTTCCCTAACCTGAAGAAGGAAATGCCTATAAAGATACAAGAAGATTGCAGAACATCAAATAGATATGATCCCAAAAAAAAAAACTCAGCGCGCCACATTATAATCAAGTCACAAAACATACAGAACAAAGAAAAAATTTTAAGAGCTGCAAAAGAAAAGGGCCAACTCACATATAAAGGCAGACCCATCAGAATAACCCCTGACTATTCAATGGAAATGATGAAAGCTAGGAGGGCTTGGTCAGAAGTTATACAGAATCTAAAACAGCATGGCTGCCAAACTAGAATACTATACCCTGCAAAATTATCAAATATCATAGATGGAGAAAACAAGGTATTTCAGTACAAAGTTAGACTGAAAGAATATCTATCTACCAATCCAGCACTACAGAGTGTACTAGAGGGAAAACTCCAACCTAAGGACCCCAGATACACCCACGAAATCACAAACAACCAATAAGTCCACAGAAGAATACCCTAGAGAAAGGAAATACAAACAAGTTGCCACCAAAAATGGCAGGAAATATGAATCAATGGTCACTAATTTCACTTAATATCAATGGTCTCAACTCTCCTATAAAACGTCACACACTAACAAGATGGATACAACAACAGAAGACATCCTTCTGTTGCCTACAAGAAATATACCTCAACCACAAAGACAGACACAGGCTTAGAATAAAGGGTTGGGAAAAGATTTTCCAGTCAAACGGTCCTAAGAAACAAGCAGGGGTTGCAATGCTAATATATCTAACAAAGTAGACTTTAAGCTAAAAGCAATTAAAAGGGACCAAGATGGTCACTACTTATTCATCACAGGAAAAATTGGTCTACAGGAGATTTCAATCTTAAATATTTATGCCCCTAATATAGGGGCACCTACTTATGTATAAGAAACACTGCTAAAGCTCAAATCCCACGTCAATTCTTACACCCTAATAGTGGGAGACTTCAATACCCCACTTTAAACCCTGGATAGATCAACCAGACATAGCCTCAACAGAGAAACAAGGAGTCTAAAAGAGGTTATGATGCAAATGGATTTCATAGATATCTAAAGAACCTTCCACCCAAAGGCAAAGGAATATACATATTTCTCAGCTCCTCATCGAACTTTCTCCAAAATTGACCATATAATTGGTCATAAAGCAAATATCAACAGATACAAAAAAATGGAAATATTCCCTTGTAACATATCAGACCACCAGGGCCTAAAGTTAGAGTTCAACAACATCAAAACCCAAAGAAAGCCTACCAACTCATGGAAACTAAAGATCACTCAGCTGAACCATCTCTGGGTCAAGGAAGAAATTAAGAAAGAAATCAAAGTTTTCCTAGAATTCAATGAAAATGAATCTACAATGTATCCAAACTTGTGGGACACAATGAAAGCAGTCTTAAGAGGAAAATTCATAGCACTAGATGCCTATATAAAAAAGCTAGAGAAATCCCACACTAAAGACCTAACAGTGTAGCTGAAAGCCTTAGAACAATTAGAAGCAAACTCACCAAGAAGGAGTAGATGGTAGGAAATAATCAAACTTAGAGCTGAAATCAATACAATTGAACCAAAAAAAAAAAAAAAACCAATATAAATTATCAACGAATCTAAGAGTTGGTTCTTTGAGAAAATTAACAAGATAGATAAGCCCTTAGCCAAACTAATCAAAAAACAGAAAGAGAGTGTCCAAATCAAAAAAATCAGAAATGAAAAGGGGGACATAAAAACAGACCCCCAGGAAATACAGAGAATTATCAGATCATATTTTGAAAATTGGTATTCCACAAAAATGGAAAATCTAGAAGAAATGGACAGCTTTCTGGACAGATACCATCTACCAAAATTAAATGAAGATCAGATTAATTACCTAAACAGGCCTATAACCCTTAAGGAAATTGAACCTCTCATAAAAAACCTCCCCAAAAATAAAAGCCCTGGTACGGATGGTTTCAGTGCTGAATTCTACCAGACATTCAAAAAAGAATTACTACTGTTATTCCTCAAACTATTTCACACAGTAGAAACTGAAGGAATATTGCCAAATTCCCTTTATGAGGCCACAATCACCCTAAACCCAAGCCACTCAAAGACACACAAAGAAGGAGAAATACAGACCCATTTCCCTCATGAATATTGATGCGAAAATTCTCAACAAAATTTTGGCAAACCGTATACAACATTGTATAAAAGATATCATCCACCATGACCAAGTAGGCTACATCCCAGAAATGGAGGGCTGGTTTAACATACGAAAAACTGTAAATGTTATCCATGATATAAACAAACTAAAGGAACAAAACCACATGATCATATCCTTAGATGCAGAAAAAGCCTTTGACAAAATTCAACACTCCTTTATGTTTCAAGCCCTGGAGAGATCAGGAATACAGGGAAAATACCTAAGTATAATTAAAGTGATTTACAAGAAGCCGACAGCCAGTATCAAACTTAATGGAGAAAAACTCAAAGCAATTCCACTAAAATCAGGAACTAGAGAAGGATGTACTCTCTCCCCTTATCTATTCAATATAGTTCTCAAAGTTTTAGCTAAAGCAATAAGGAAATGAAAAGAGATTAAGTGCATACAAATCGGAAAAGAAGAAGTGAAGCTATCTCTATTTGCAGATGATATGATTGTATACATAAGTGACCCACAAAATTCTTCCAAGGAAATGCTACAGCTGATAAACACCTTCAGCAATGTAGCAGGATACAAGATTAACTCAAAGAAATCAGTAGCCCTTCTGTAAACTAAAGATAGAAGAGCTGAAAAAGAAATAAGGGAAACATTACCCTTCATATTAGCTGAAAATAGTATTAAATACCTTGGAGTAACTACAACCAAAGAAGTAACAGACCTATTTGACAAAAATTTTAAATCACTAAAGAAAGAAATTGAAGAGGATATCAGAAAATGGAAAGCTCTCCCATATTCCTGGATAGGTAGGATCAACATTATAAAAATGGCATTTCTACCAAAGGCAATCTACAGATTCAATGCACTGTCCATCAAAATCCCAACACAATATTTTTTGGACCTTGACAGAACAATACTCAATTTCATTTGGAATAACAGGAAAGCCAGAAATTCCAAAACAATTTTACTCAACAAAAGAACCTCAGGAGGTATGACCATCCCTGATTTCAAGTTATACTAAAGAGCTACAGTAATAAAAAACAGCCTGGTACTGGCACAAAAACAGACTTGTAGACCAGTGGCATAGAATTGAGGATCCAGACATTAACCTAAAAACCTTTGAACACCTGATCTTTGACAAAGAGGCCCAAAACATTCAATGGAAAAAAAGATAGTATATTTAACAAATGGTGTTGGCATAGCTGGATGGAAGTGTGCAGAAAAATGCAAATAGATCTGAGCCTGTCACCCTGCACAAAACTCAAATCCAAGTGGATCAAAGACCTCAACTTAAACTCAACCACTTTGAACTTGATAGAAAAGAAAGTGGGAAATACATTTCCACAAATTGGCACAGGTGACCACTTCCTAGATATAAAACCAGTGGCACACACACTAAGACCAACAATCAATAAGTGGGATCTCCTGAAGCTAGGAAGCTTCTGCAAAGCCAAGGACACTGTCAATAAGACAAAACACCAGCCTACAGAAAGGGAAAAGATTTTCACCAACCCTACAAGTGATAGAGGACTGATCTCTAAGGTATATAAAGAGCTCAAGAATTTAGAGCCCAAAACCTTGAATAACCCTATAAAAAATGGGGTATAGATCTAAAAAGGGAATTCTCAGCAGAGGAACTACGAATGGCTGAAATGCACCTGAAAAAGTGCTCTTCATCTTTAGCCATCAGAGAAATGCAAATCAAAACAACTTTTAGATACCACCTAACCTGTTAGATTGGCTAAAATAAAAGGCACAGATCTCAGCCTATGTTGGAGAGGATGTGGAACAAGGGGAACATCCTCCATTGTTGGTGGGTGTGTAAGCTTTTTCAGCCACTTTGGAATACAATATGGCGGTTTCTCACAAAATTGAGAATCAATCTCCCCAAGGACCCAGCACTACCACTTCTGTGTGAATACCCTAAAGGTGCATAGTCATACTCCAAAGGTATTAGCTCAACTGTGTTCATAGCAGCATTATTTGTAATAGCAAGAATCTGGAAACAACCTAGATGTCCCTCAACTGAAGAATGGATTAACAAACTGTGGTACATCTACACAATGGAATACTACTCAGCAGTAAGAAAAAATTATATCCTAAAATTTGCAGGCAAATGGATGGATTTGGAGAATATTCTCCCGAGCAAGGTACCACAGTCTCAGAAAGATAAGCAGGGGATGTACTCACTCATTAGTGGTCTCTAAACAAACAAACAAGAAAAAATAGCCATGTA
>PVIH01001235.1:75709-234487 GCA_004025045.1 Sigmodon hispidus
GGGGAGTGCGGGGAAGAAAAATGACCTGATGTGGTGGGAGGGGGAAGGAACCTTGAATAACGATATACAGGCATGGAAAAAAATTCAGAGGGAAAGCTGAACACAAAGTAAATATATGTGTATTTGCGTTATCACCCTTGATAAGCCATGCTTATGATTCTTATCCTCTTTATAATTATTGTTAACTTTTCAGCATTTTAAATTCATTTTACTGGTTTTTTGATAAATACAAAATAAATAAGGAAGGAAAAAAAGAAGCACACACATACAAAAAAAGAATGTATTATCCATTCTGCTAATATTTTCTTTTATTCATATTTGATGATTCAGCTGTATAAAAGGGCACATGAAGGCTCCCAGTAAACTCAGTTATTCTAAGGATTAGACAGGGATATGACCACCAGTTTTGGGATATGGGTTTATCTATATTTGAAAGTGCTAATGAAAAATATCATTACTCTAACATAGATAAAATCATTTGTGAATGTAGCATTCTCTTTCATCTTATTATAAAATATTGAAAATCCTTTGAAAGAAAGATGTTTGGCAAGACAATAGCTAACTTAGCAATAAACTCAACATTTCTTGTTATGTTTAAATTTGAAGAAAGAAAATATTGATGTCATGCAAAATGAGGATGTCAGAAAAATAAACTCTGTATAGGAAGAGGTGGAACACTTTATAAATATGCTCCTCAACTTAACTTCTGTGTAGTTGCTAGATCTCTAAATAATTCTAGTTATTTAGTAGAGAAAACACTCTTCTCACTGTAATTTTTCTGATAATATGGTCCAGGCACCAGGCATCTTTTATACTCTGATTGTGAGGTTCCCTGGAGAATTCAGTAACAATTACGTAGTCATACTTCCAGCAGTGTGGCCATACATTTCAAATTACAAATGAGGTCACAGAGTCCCTATTCAACCTTGATGAGATTCTGCTCTGGTTAGTATTTACCCCACAGGCTGAGCACATCACATCTAGAGCTTTACTCAAGCCAAAAATTAAAATTAAGTAAAGATTATACATATTTTATGAAATTCAATACTGTTACTAATGAAAACCTTCCCAGGACTTTACAACTTTGTTTTGTTAAAAAAAGCATAAATTTATATTAACACAAAGATCTACCTATGTATCTAAACTTCTGCAAATATCTTAGATATGATAGTATGCAAAAATGGGCTTTAAGCACCAAAATTATGTTTTATTACTGTTTTATTTATATTATTATAATACTATTAGTTTTTAAATTATGTCATGATTTTATATATCATTACAATATGTAAATCGGTTACGTAATAAAATATTATATATAATTTTATGCTAATAACATGCTTCTTCTAAAGAACTTTTTTATTTCTTTAAACATATGGAATTAACAAATTTTATTGTACATTGTTGACTCAAGGTCACTATTATAACATTCTTTAGTTACTCTGTAAGAGTATAAAAATATGGGCTAAGTAAAGGCCAAATATGTTTCTATGCAGTGGTGATTGCATGAACACCCTAGAAGAGCTTATCTCTACTAAAACTGTGGACATAAGCATACCTAAGGTTAGGAATACAGTGTGATAATTGTTTTTATAAAACAGCTATTTTCATGTAAAATAAAATGTGGCTGGAAAGCTAAGTGCAGGAGCAAGTCCAACCCCACAGTCTTAGACACTGGACAAAAGTAAGGATAAGAGAAGGTATAATCCTGCAGAACATTGTAGTTTTTTTTCTTACTCTCTTAGGGGACCTGCCACCCAACTCCAAAATAAATATATGAAGACTTATAAAAGCTTGGCCTTAGCATGGCTTGTTTCCTGCCAGCTTTTCTAATTCAAATTATCCCATTTCTATTTAGCTACCTTTTGCCTCTGAGCTTTTTCTATATTTTTATTTATTCTATATATTTTTCTTTCCTTATTACTCTGTGGCTGGCTGTGTGGCTGTGATGCTGACATCTGGCATCCTCCTTGTCTCCTTTTCTTGCTCCTTACTCTCTTCCCTAGACTTTTCTTTCTATTTATTCTCTACTCACAAGCCCTTCCTATTTCTCTCCCTTGTCTAGTTATTAGTCATTCAGCTTTTTATTAGACCAATTGAGTGTTTTAGGCAGGCAAAGAAACATCACTTTACAGGGTTTACAAATGGAACATAAAAGAATGCAACGTATCTTTGCATCATTAAGCAAATATTCCACAGCATAAACAAAGATAACACATTATAAACTAATATTCCACAACAAAGCTTCACACTTTGAAGTTTACAGGTGGGAAAGTACGACCAGGGCATGTGGAAGACAATAGTGAGTGGCACAGTGCTTATTTTCCTGAGACAGTACCCCTCAGTAAGCTGTAAATAATACTCTGGGGAAAAATGAGCCTTGCTGATGTGTGAACCAAAATCGAACTCAATAGAAAAGAGAGACAGACCAGAAACATGTTTGACCTCCACAGAGACATTGTACTGGTTGTTTACTTGCCTGGATTATACAGCTGGTAAAATGATTTTTACTAGGAGAGAAGTTTCATGATTTAAATTATGAGATCATGTTTTATTATGTTCTCTAACATGTTAATACGTGATCTTGATAATTCTCCAGTTTGTATCTCAAAATTATTCTATTAATTGTATATGATTACTGTATCCTACTGCCAAAGCACTTTTAGCTTAAGAGAATACCTATGCATTTTTGTTATGAAGGTGGACATCAGATACCCACATTAGATTCCTCAAACTTTTATTAAGATATAGGCAGGGCTGTGTGTCATTTAGTAGCTTTTATGTTTTCCAGCTTAAAGAGGCCCCTGAATCTCTTGGCTTTGTCCTTCCTGGCATTTTCACAGCCAGCAGCACACCTCTGCCAAGTTTTTCTGCCTCTAATTGCTTTGCTGTTTCTATAACTCCTGCTCATAAGGACATAGCGATCATACTGCAAATATGAATGATCCCTAACAGGCTCTCCACCTCACCGTTCTCAGTCACAGCTGCTAAATTCATTGTAATACATTTGGAAGAGCAGACTGAAGAAGGTGAGTCAGCAAATAAACTACAGAAAAACACCATGAAGATACTTTTTTTTTATTTGAGGCCAATGTAAGACTTAATGGTACTACAAAGGAATATTTCAATATAAAGAGATACTGAACACTAAAGTTTTAAAACTCTAATTTTCATAAGTATATTTTGGTAAAAATAATATTTTTGATTGGATCTCTTTATTTCATTATGTAAACTGTTCTCTAGCTTAGATTGGCTCTGAACTCACAGATCCTTCAGCCTCAACTTCCTAAATGTTGAGATTGTAGACATTATGCCTCTATGCCTCCGGCTGAACCTTTATTTTAATAAATTCATTCTAAGTTTATGATACAACACAGAAGTGATGAGTTTTATAAATAAATACTTAGCGAATTAAAAATTTAAAAATTACAAATCTTATCATATTCTTTATGTAGCCAAATCACTCTGCCATTGCTGATGAACACTGTGTCCACCTTACTCTTTGCCCAATCTTTACAGCAGTTTCAGTTGAAAACCTAAATGCTGTTCACATATTCACATCAAACATTTTTACTAGTGGCATCTTGCTAAGGGACTTGAATTTCACTATGTGCTGCTCTGATGGAATGAATCCTGGAACTGTACAGAGCTTTAATTTTATAAATTGAAAATAAACATTCTAAGGTAGACAAATAAATTGACAGAATTAATGTGTCTGTGAGAAAAATCGTACAGGTGCTTTTTATGGAAGTTTCTAAAGAAGTCTTATTTATTTGGTATGCTGACCTTTACATATATAGTTAAATGCTCACTGCAATGAAAAAGTTTTATGGCCCAATAGTTGCTAAATTTTTTAGATGTGTTTATCTCATCCAAAACTTTTTGAGCAGTTCTATGTCAAATAAGAGAGTTATAATTGAACATCTCTGGAGCTTTGTACAAATAAATATCCTACATCAGTGAATGGAAGAAAACCTGTTACTGATTTAGAAGAACAAAATCAAATGCAATTGCATAATCTGAGTGTTTCTAATGGCTAATTCTTTTATAATAATCAGAGTAATCACTGAGCAAAGCAAACAGTTGTCCCCCTACTTCATTATGGAAAGCCAAAAATTTTCTGACACACCAATGAAACATTTGCAAAGACTTTGAAATTATTTAATTAAGTAATATTTCCAAAAAATGTGTTCAGCCATTAATTAGATTTTGCTATTATCTAATTATGCCCAGAAAATATATTTATAGAAGGAATCTCCAGAGAAGAAAAAAATAAAATTTTGTTAGCAACTATATTCTCTACTCAAAATTCAATTTCTCTAAGGATTCTCAGAAAAGCAAAAATATATTTCCTCTAATGTGCACTATTCATCTTAAAATTTGTGACTTCTTTTGGACTTTGAAATTGTGAGTATTTTTCAACACTAATGGTATGTTTGATAAAATAAAAATTAAGATACATATAAAAACTACTTAACAAGAGAAGTAAAATTAAAGGCATCAAGAGCACAAGAAATATCACAGAAATCACATAGAATAAAAGCACAGATGAGATTTTTGTACAGTCATGGCAGCACAAATAGAGTAAATGTCATCTCCAAAGACTGCACACATTGACTTGCACAGGAAGGAGTACTGAATAAATAAAAGGAAGATGAATATGAAGATATTACTCTAGACGCTTCAGTTAGAGTCATATCCATAATCCCCAAGAGAGCATGTTTATAAGAGATAACCTCTCAGAAATAGTCAGGGGTGGGGTAGGTGGCAGGAGCATGTACATTGCACTAGAAAATTTAAAAAAAAAAAAAAAACTTTAGGAGTGGATTGGCTGGTAAAGGACCCTGTCACCTAGCTCTTGACCTGAGTTTGACACGTTAAGATAAAAAAACTGAAGAACTGACACCCACAAATTGTCTTTGACATTCACATTTATGCTATGGTATGCTCCCACCCACCTGCCAATACAACACACACACACTAAACAAGTTAATGTAAATAATTTTTAAAAGAGGTAACTATGTTAAATAACATCAGAGCACACAGGTATCATGTGACAGGGTTCCTGGGTAGATAAAAGCAAACATCTGCTTACCTCAGGCAAGGAACTAGTGATAGATAAAAGTAAAGAAACCCTCCAAGTCCAACTTGGTAAACCAATGAGTTTACTGGGTTTGACTGACATGAATATGGGTAACAAGTTACTTATAGGAACAGAAATGATTTACAGATATCTGCTACCCTATAATCCCACCCAACATAGTAACAGCCCAAGAAACCTGGAAACCTGGAACATATCACACAATATACAAGTATTTCAATAGTATCTTCTGGACAGATCATTCTGGTGTGATAGTTGGAATGTAACTGGCCTTCCATAATCTTATAGGAAATGCAACATTGAAGACATGGCTGTGGTGGAGTGGGTATAGCCTTGTTGGAGGAAGTATGTCACTGTGTAGCAGGGGTTTGAGACATTCTATGATCAACATACTGCTCACTGTCTCAGTCAACTTTCTTTGCATATAAGATACTCTGCCAGCACATCTGACTGCATGCTGTATGTTCCCTGCCATGATGATAATGGACTAAAGCTCTGAAACTATATGCGAGCCACCCCAACTAAATGGTTTCCTTATAAAAGTTACCATGGTCATAGTGTCTCTTCATAGCAATAGAAACACAAACTAAGATATCTGGTTTGAGCCTCTTCCAGCTTTCTAGTCAGTTTCAGAGCTTCCTGAAGCCTTTGAGTTGTTTTTCTCTGATCATAATGAGATCCCTGCAGGATGTAATGTTTCACATCCAGTATCTTAAGAAGCTGCTCTCAAAAAAGATGGATGGCTTTATCTCAGGAAATTGTTAGAAAATATGAAGTTCTGAGATAAGTTAATTTTACAAAGAAGACTGAAGAGGTATACACAGTATGTAACTAATAGGAAAGATATTAGAAACTTAAAGATCAATTATTTGGTCAAGAGGCCCCCGTTTGTCCCTTTTTCCAACCTTTCCTCTCTGTTCCCTTTCTTCCACTTATGTGTCCTTCTTTCCCATTCCCTTTCCCATCCTTTTTTAAATTATGTTTTATAGATTTTTGTATTTTGATTTTACATATATGAGTGTTTGTATGTAGTTATATAAACCACATGTGTGCCTGGTGTCCAAGTCAGAAGTGGAAAACAATTCCTCCAGAAATTGAATTATAAACCATCTGAAACCACCATGTAAAATCTAGGAATTGAAACCAAGTTCTCTGCAAGAGCAGCAAATGTTCAAGTGCTGAGCCATCTTTCCAGCCTTTTCTTTCTCTTTTTCTCTTCTTTCTTTGTGTAGTAATTTGTTTCTGGCCAGGTACTTCCACTCTAACCCCAAGGTTTGGACCCACTTGCAGCCCCACTGCTGCTTAGTCCCAAATAATCACACAAAGTCTTATATTATTTCATGCTGATTGACCTACAGCTCAGGCATATTGCTAGCTAGCGCTTGCCATCTTAACTCAACCCGTTTTTATTAATCTGACCTGCCACTAGCCATGTGACTTTACCTGTGTTCTATTAGACTTTGTTCCCTTGAGTGGCAACTTGTCTCTGTTTAACTCCACCCTCCTTCCACTTGACCAATGCTTGGATTTCCTGCCTGCTTCAAAGATGCTTTGTCATAGACCAAAACAGTTCCTTTATTATCCAATGATAATTTAAAATGTACAGAAAGACACCCCACATCACCTCCTTTGTTTTTCTTTTCTTTTTCTTTAAGTTTTATATGCCAAAAATGAAAGAACTATAAGGAATATATATATATATGTAAAGTTGACTAATTACTCTTAATTTATTATATTGATAAGCACTGGAGTTTTGACATGCTCCATTTCTGACCTGGGCCGGTTCACTCCTCCTTAGGCAACCTGGTGGTCCCCTGCTCCCGGGAGGTCACCATATTGATGCCTAACTTAGTGCGGACACACGATCGGCATAGAAAGAGCACTACAGCCCAGGACTCCTGGATTCAAGCGATCTTCCTGTCTCAGCCTCCCCAGTAGCTGGGACTACAGGTTTGCACCACTGCACAGAGCTTAATTTATATTGAAATTGAAGTTAATGAATTTATTCTGTTCTTGAAAACTGCTTTTTTTTTTTTTTACAACTTTCTGAAAGAATTTTACCATATCATTTGATTGTAATGGTTATTTACAAATTTGTAGCTCCAATTTCCAAGTTACTTGCAAAACAAATATAAATTTCTTCTGCTAACTATCATTTAGCACATAGCACCAAAGTACCACGGTTTAATAATCCTTACACTGTGTTATATGAAAATCATTAAATTTTCGCCAAGATATTTCTGGGCACAGGAAAGAGAAGTTCTGTTTTTCCAAGGTAACATCAAACAGCTTGATTTTTTTCTTTTGTGTAGAGGGCTTCCATATGACATTGTCATATGACGAAATGATCTCTAAGCAAAAGAACTTCAAAGGACACAAAGCAAGCCTATTATTAGGCAAAAGAAAAATTAAAAATAAATAACCATTCCAAAAGTATAATATTTACTTTAGGATAATGCTCTTATACACTGTAAAGTTTTGTCACTTGTTTTGGTTTAATAAAACACTGATTGATCAGTAGCTAGGCAAGAAGTGTGTGTGGGGGGCAAACAGATTAGAAAAATTCCACGAATAAAAAAGGCAGAGCAACAAGTGCCAGCCAGAGACAGAGGAAGCAGAATGAGAATCCTGCAATGAGAAAAATTAACAGGCCACATTGCTAAACATAGTTAAGAATAATGGGTTAATTTAAGTGTAAGAGGTAGATAGCAATATGCTTGAACTACTGGCCCAGCAGTTAACATAGTATTAAGCCTCTGAGTGAATTATTTTATAAGCAGTTGTATGACCTCAGATGAGAGAGATCTGTCTGAAACACAGGCTCAGGTGGAACAGAATGACTGCTTCTGACTACAATTTCCTAGTTAAAAAATATATACTTGGAAAAAAATTGTAACTATCTTCAATTTAAATTTTATCCGATACCTCTTATACTATAAGCAACAGGCTGAAGGAACCACAAGTGTTGCCATTTCTCACAACCATTATCTAATCACTTGCAAATGATTGCCATATGAGATAACCCATGCTGATAAAACGCTTTTAAAGATCAAGCTCCATATTATGAAAATAAACTAAACCCATAGTCTCTGATATTACAATTAATTGTTAGCATTTAAGGGAACACTTTACCTTAGCTAATGGCCAGTGTGTGTAAACAGAGAAATAAGACTGGAGAAGAATGAAGATATTAAATTCTTAAAATAATAATGATAATAATAGAGTAAAATTGAAAAATATATGGAGTTGGAGAAGGCAATATACAATATAGTCAGTTGGCTGTATTGGGAAAGAGAGCTTCTCTGTGAATGGGCCTGGAATCTAGACAGCACTATTGGAAGAATGTCCATAAGCTGGCAACTTCAGTTAATAATGCTGTTAATTTCACAATGTGCAGTTTCCCCTGGACATTGACAGTGAACAGTGAAAAATTCAACTCTGTATACACTGAAAGTGATTCAGGTGGTACATATGCAATGGAAAAAAATGTTGTTGGTCATACAAGTATATTTTGTTTGGAAATTTTTTGTTTTACTGCCATAAACTTTTTTTCTACACAAAATAAATATGAAATAAGTACCCTTGGACAGAGGTTTGTGTGTTTGCGCTGTTTATGCTTCTGCTGGGAGTTGAGCAGAGGACATGGCCAAGCTGGGAAATTGCAACATGGTCACAGAAGATAAATCAAGTCTTCCTAAATGTGTACACTAAATAGCTGAAGTGAGAAAAACTCTGCCGATCACCATACCCACAGGTGCCACTGAGGGAATTTGCACTGCTACCCACCTTGACTCCAACTGAGTGAAGAGATAACTACAGGGGTCCCTGAAAGACAGACTCAGACCCTGCCCAGAGGTGAGGAGGGGTCACCAGGCCCAAGCGCCTATATCCCAGCCAGGGAGGGAGAGTTGAGCTCCCATCAGTTCCTGTTTTGCTTCCAGGAACAGGTGCTGTCAGCAGAGTCCCAGCGCATCCATAGCAGGGGCAAAAAAAACTCTGCCTGTCACCATACCCACAGCTCCTGCTGAGGGAATTTGCACGGCTACCCACCTCGACCTTGAAATGAGCGAGTAGATAATTTCTGGGGTCTCTGAAGGGTAGATTCAGACCCTACCCAGAGAGGTGACAGGAGGCACACAAGCCCGAGTGCCACAACTGAACAGGAGCCATCTAATTGTGAACCACTGAAGACATGGGCAAACATCAGTGCAAGAAATTACATAATAATACAAAGAACATGACAACTCCAGAAGAGAGTGGCAATCTTACAAAAACAAGAACTGAACTGAGCAATGAAGAGGAAACAGAAGGAAGCAACATCTAAATTCCTTTTTGATGATCATCGAAGCTCTCAAAGAAGATATGAAAAATAGCCTTAAAGAAATAGAAAAAAATACAAACAAAAAAATTGGAAGAGATGAACAAATCTATGAAAGAAACATGCAAGGAACTAAAAGCTGAAATAAAAGCTGAAATAGAAGCAATAAAAAAGGAACAAAATGAGGCAAAGATGGAAATATAAAATCTGAAGAAAAAAGCTTGAACCACAGATACAAGCATAACAAACAGAGTTCAAGAGATGGAAGATAGAATCTCTGAAGTGGAAGACTAAGTAGCTCAAATAGATATATCAGTCAAAACTAAAAAAGCCATAACTCAAAATGTTCAGGAAATCTGGGACACCATGAAAAGACCTAATTTGAGAATAATAGGAATAGAAGAAGGAGAAGAATACCAGCTCAAAGGCACAGATAATGTTTTCAATAAAATCATAGAAGAAAACTTCCCTAACCTGAAGAAGGAAATACCTATAAAGATACAAGAAGATTACAGAACAACAAATAGATATGACCCCAAAAAAGTCAGCGCACCACATTATAATCAAGCCAACAAACATACAGAACAAAGAAAAAATTTTAAGAGCTGCAAAAGAAAAGGGCCAACTCACATATAAAGACAGACCCATCAGAATAACGCCTCACTATTCAATGGAAATGATGAAAGCTAGAGGGGATTGGTCAGAAGTTATACAAACGTTAAAACAGCATGGCTGCCAAACTAGAATACTATACCCTGCAAAATTATCAATCACCACAGATGGAGTAAATAAGGAATTTCAAGACAAAGTCAGACTGAAAGAATATCTATCTACCAATCCACTACTACAGAGAGTATTAGAGGGAAAACTCCAAACTAAGTACCTCAGATACATCCACGAAATAACAAACAATCAATAATTCCACAGAAGAATACACTAGAGAAAGGAAATACAAACAAGTTACCACCAAAAATGGCAGGAAATATTAATCAATGGTCACTAATTTCCCATAATATCAATGGCCTCAACTCTCCTTTAAAACATCACACAATAACAAGATGGATACAACAACAGAAGGGATCCTTCTGTTGGCTACAAGAAACACACCTCAACTGCAAAGACAGACACAAGCTTAGAATAAAGGGTTGGGAGAGGATTTTCCAGTCAAATGGTCCTAAGAAACAAGCAGGGGTTGCAATGCTAATATCTAACAAAGTAGACTTTAAGCTAAAAGCAATTAAAAGGGACCAAACTGGTCACTACTTATTCATCACAGGAAAAATTGGTCTACAGGAGATTTCAATCTTAAATATTTATGCCTCTAATATAAGGGCACATACTTATGTAAAAGAAACACTGCTAAAGCTCGGATGCCACATCAATTCTTACACCCTAATAGTGGGAGACTTCAATACCCCACTTTCAACCATGGATAGATCAACCAGACAAAGCCTCAACAGAGAAATAAGGAGTCTAAGAGAGGTTATGATGCAAATGGATTTCATAGATATCTAAAGAACCTTCCACCCAAAGGCAAAGGAATATACATATTTCTCAGCTCCTCCTGGAACTTTCTCCAAAATTGACCATATAATTGATCATAAAGCAAATATCAACAGATACAAAAATAATGGAAAAAATCCCTTGTAACATATTGGACCACCAGGGCCTAAAGTTAGAGTTCAACAACATCAAAACCCAAAGAAAGCCTACCAACTCATGGAAACTAAACATCACTCAGCTGAACCATCTCTGGGTCAAGGAAGAAATTAAGAAAGAAATCAAAGTCTTCCTAGAATTTAATGAAAATGAATACACAACGTATCCAAACTTGAGGGACACAATGAAAGCAGTCTTAAGAGGAAAATTCATAGTGCTAGATGCCTATATGAAAAACCTAGAGAAATCCCAAACTAGAGACCTAACAGTTCAGCTGAAAGCCTTAGAACAATTAGAAGCAAACTCACCTAGAAGGAGTAGACAGCAGGAAATAATCAGACTTAGAGCTGAAATCAATACAATTGAAACAAAAAGAACAATACAAAGAATCAACGAATCTAAGAGTTGGTTCTTTGAGAAAGTATACAAGATAGATAAGCCCTTTGCCAAACTAATGAAAAATCAGAGAAAGAGTGTTCAAATCAACAAAATCAGAAATGAAAAGAGGGACATAACAACAGATACCCAGGAAATGCAGAGAATTATCAGATAATATTTTGAAAATCTGTATTCCACAAAAATGGAAAATCTAGAAGAAATGGACAGCTTTCTGGACAGGCACCATCTTCCAAAATTAAATGAAGATCAGATTAATTACCTAACCAGGCATATAACCCTTAAGGAAATTGAAGCTGTCATTAAAAACCTCCCCAAAAATAAAAGCCCTGGCCCAGATGGTTTCAGTGCCGAATTCTACCAGACATTCAAAGAAGAATTACTACCGTTACTCCTCAAACTATTTCACACAGTAGAAACTGAAGGAATATTGCCGAATTCCTTTTATGAGGCCACAATTACCCTAATACCCAAGCCACTCAAAGACACAACAAAGAAGAAGAACTACAGACCAATTTCACTCATGAATATTGATGCTAAAATTCTCAACAAAATTTTGGCAAACCGTATTTAACAATGTATAAAAGATATCATCCACCACAACCAAATAGGATTCATCCCAGAAATGCAGGGCTGGCTTAACATAGGAAAAACTGTAAATGTTATCCATCATATAAACAAACTAAAGGAACAAAACCTCATGATCATATCCTTAGATGCGGAAAAAGCCTTTGACAAAATCCAACACTCCTTTATGATTAAAGCCCTGGAGAGATCAGGAATACAGGGAAAATACCTAAATATAATAAAGATGATTTACAAGAAGCCGACAGCCAGTATCAAACTTAATGGAGAAAAACTCAAAGCAATCCCACTAAAATCAGGAAGTAGACAAGGATGTCCTCTCTCCCCTTATCTATTCAATATAATTCTCGAAGTTTTAGCTAAAGCAATAAGGCAATGAAAAGAGATTAAGTGCATACAAATTGGAAAAGAAGAAGTGAAGCTATCTTTATTTTCAGATGATATGATTGTATACATAAGTGACCCACAAAATTCTTCCAAGGAATTGCTACAGCTGATAAACACCTTCAGCAATGTAGCAGGGTATAAGATTAACTCAAAGAAATCAGCAGCCCTTCTATACACTAAAGATAGAAGAGCTGAAAAAGAAATAGGGGAAATATTACCCTTTATTATAGCTGCAAATAGTATTAAATACCTTGGAGTAACTATAGCCAAAGAAGTAACAGACCTATTTGACAAAAATTTTAAATCACTGAAGAAAGAAAATGAAGAGGATATCAGAAAATGGAAAGCTCTCCCATGTTCCTGGATTGGTAGGATCAACACAGTAAAAATGACAATTCTACCAAAGGCAATCTACAGATTCAATGCACTGCCCATCAAAATCCAACCACAATATTTTTTGGATCTTGAAAGGACAATACTCAATTTCATTTGGAATAACAGGAAAGCCAGGAATTCCAAAACAATTTTACTCAACCAAAGAACCTCAGGAGGTATCACCATCCCTGACTTCAAGTTATACTATAGAGCTACAGTAATAAAAACAGCCTGGTACTGGCATAAAAACAGACTTGTGTACCAATGGAATAGAATTGAGGATCCAGACATTAACCCAAAAACCTATGAACACCTGATCTTTGAGAAAGAGGCCCAAAACATTCAATGGAAAAAAGATAGTATATTTAACAAATGGTGTTGGCATAGCTGGATGAAGGTGTGTAGAAAAATGCAAATAGATCTGAGCCTGTCACCCTGCACAAAACTCAAATTCAAGTGGATCAAAGACCTCAATCTAAACCCAACCACTTTGAACTTGATAGAAAAGAAAGTGGGAAATACACTTCCACAAATTGGCACAGGTGACCACTTCCTAAATATAACACCAGTGGCACAGACACTAAGACCAACAATCAATAAGTGGGATCTCCTGAAGCTGGGAAGCTTCTGTAAAACCAAGGGCACTGTCAATAAGACAAAACGCCAGTCTACAGAATGAGAAAAGATTTTCACCAACCCTACAAGTGATAGAGGACTCATCTCTAAGGTATATAAAGAGCTCAAGAATTTAGAGCCCAAAACCTTGAATAACCCTATCAAAAAATGGGGTACAGATCTAAAAAGGGAATTCTCAGCAGAGGAACTATGAATGGCTGAAAGGCACCTGAAAAAGTGCTCTTCATCTTTAGCCATCAGAGAAATGCAAATCAAAACATCTTTGAGATATCACCTAACACCTGTTAGTTTGGCTAAAATAAAAGGCACAGATGACAGCCTATGTTGGAGAGGATGTGGATCAAGGGGAATACTCCTCCATTGTTGATGGGAGTATAAGCTTGTTCAGCCACTTTGGAATGCACTATGGTGGTTTCTCAGAAAATTGAGAATCAATCTCCCCAAGGACCCAGCAATACCAATTCTGGGTGTATACCCTAAAGAGGTACATTCACACTCCAAAAGTATTAGCTCAAGCATGTTCATAGCATCATTATTTGTAATAGCAAGAACCTGGAAACAACCTAGATGTCCCTCAACTGAAGAATGGATTAACAAACTGTGGTACATCTACACAATGGAATACTACTCAGCAGTAAGAAAAAATGATATCCTTAAATTTGCAAGCAAATGGATGGATTTGGAGAATATCCTCCTGAGCAAGCTATCACAATCTCAGAAAGATAAGCAGGGGATGTACTCACTCATTAGTGGTCTCTAAACAAACAAACAAGAAAAAAAAGCCAAGCATGCCCAAGCTGCAAACCACAACCCCTGAACAGCTTGGGATCAGAGACAGCCTGGACTGACCCTTTATACCCCACTTCCGCTATAGGAACACCTGACTCACTCTTGAAGGAGGGTGAACAAAACTGGATTTTCCAGGAGTGGAGACTGATCCAAACATTATTGGATCAGTGGGACCATAGGACTGTCTGCTCCCTGCCCAGGGAGGGGATGGGGAGTTAAGGAGAAGTAAAATGACCTGATGTGGTGTGAGGGGGAAGGGACCTTGAATAAAGATATACAGGGATGAAAAGAAAATTCAGAGGGAACCTGAACACATAGTAAATATATGTGTATCAATCTTATTTGCATTATCACCCTTGATAAGTCAGGCTTATGATTTTTATCTTCTTTATAGTTATTGTTAACTTTTCAGCATTTTAAATTCATTTTACTGTTTTTTTGATAAATACAAAATAAATAAAGAAGAAAAAAAAAGAAAGAAATAAGTACCCTTATTAAATGAAGTCACTAGCCTATGAACATCCTTCAGTTAGTACTAATCAGGTTCCAAAACCACTTAAAGAGAGGCACTCTTTTCCGAGACAACAGATTAGCTTATATTGAAGTTTGCCTTTCTCATATCATTTGACCTTTGATCTTACTAAACAACAACATTCATATGAGTTTCAAGGAACCCTGCACCCCCTCTAGCTCCAGGGAGAAAGTGCTGCAAATTTACCCAAAGAGTATGCTCTCTGGAAATCTTGCAAAAGATTGATTTGCAAATCTTGATCTACTTTTTTCTGGTTTTAATCTGGTGGTGGTAATGGTAGTGGTAATGGTGGTTTTGGTAAGTTCTTAGAAATGTTTCTTCTGGAGAAACCAATTACTTTATTTTTTTCAACAATCCTCTTCTTTGCCTGTGATGATAAAACAACAGAAATGTTTGCATATTTTCACTGGGTATTTTTCTCTGTTTTATCATTTCATACCCAAAACAGACAAACAAAAGCCTTTGTTATAAGTGGGGCCTCCTGAAACTGAGAAACTTCAGCAAGGCAAAGGCCACAATCAATAAGACAAACAGACCAGCTACAGAAGGGAAAAGATCTTCATTAACCCTACAATTAACAGAGGACTGATCTCTAAAATATATAGAGAACTCAAGAAACTAGAGCTCAAAAACCTAAATGACCCAATTAAAAAAATAAGGTTCAGAACTAAAAAGGGAATTCTCAGCAGAAGAATTACATTTGGATGAAAAGAACTTAAAAATTTGTTCATCATCTTTAGCCATCAGAGAAATGTAAATCAAAACAACTTTGAGATACCCCCCTATACCTGTCAAAATGGCTAAGATCAAAAACACAGATGACAGGCTATGCTGGAGAAGAGGAAGAGCGAGGGGAACACTCCTCCATTTTGGTCGAGGCAATTGTACAGCCACTCTAGAAGCCAGTATGGTGGGTCCTCAGAAAACTAGGAATCAATCTCCCTAGAGATCCAGCAATACCACTATTAGGCATATACCCAAAGGATGCACATTTGTACCTCAAAGTCTTTAGCTCAACTATGTTTATAGCAGCATTATTCATAAGAGCAACCTAGAAACAATCTAGATGCCCCTCAACTGAAGAATGGATTAACAAACTGTGGTACATCTACACAATGGAGTACTACTCAGCAGGAAAAAAAATGTCATCATAAAATTTGCAGGCAAATGTATGGTCTGGAAAATATTCTTCTGAGCGAGGTATCACAATCCCAGAAAGATAGGCTTGGGATGTACTCACTCATAAGTGGACTTTAGACAAAAAGCAAAGAGTACCCAAGCTGCAAACCACAACTTCTGAACAGCTTCAGATCAGAAGGAACTTAAGAGAGAGATTCCCCTAGGAAAAGAAAATAGAGATCTCTTTAGATAATTGGGAGCATAATGGGTTGCAACCAAGAAGATGTGGGAACAAATAATAAGCGAAGGAGATGATTGAGTGAGAAGAGCAACAAAGAGGGAGAGAAAAAAAAGAGATGGAGATCTTAATATAGGAAGCCAATGTGGGGTTGGAAAAATACCGGGTGCTAGGAAGACCTCCAAGAACTCACAGGATGCCCTTGACTAAGTTTCCAAACAATAGTAGAGAGGTGCCTAAACAGGACTTACCCTATAATCAAATGAATAGTCACCCTAAGTGTCATCATAAAACCTACATCCAACAATGAATGTAGGTAGAGACAGAGATCCATGGCTGAGCACTGAGCTAAGCTCCTGTTCCAGGTAAGAGTGGGGGAGGAGAGTCTGTATGAGCAAGGAGATAGAGATTATAAGGAAAATTCCCATATTGATGGCTGGCTGTATCTCTGGGAACCTCACTGAATCAAGAACAGTCACTGTGGAACTATCTGGAAAAGGAGCTAGGCCCTCCAAGTGTAGGCAACTGTCTATTGACATAGGTAGTATATGGAGCCTTAAGGGGTGGGATCAGACTGTATTTCTGGGCACCTTGGAGCTCATTCCCTTCAGGGGAACACATAATCCAGTCTTGATATTAGGACAAGGAAATTGGACATGCCTGAATTGGATGCACCATGCTGAACTGACCCACCTTGGGACTTCTTGATCTTTTTACATAGGGGATGGGGTGGAGGGGGGAAGGGGAGGCTGAAGGCTGACTGGTAGGGGTTGGGAGGAGGGAAGGAAGGGGGAGCAGGGGGATACATGGATTAAAAAAGACTATTTTATAAATAAATAAAGGGAAAAATCCTTTGTTATTTTGTAAACTGCCATTTCCAAAGAGTTAGTCTAGTAGTCCAGACATCCTTACAAATTTTATCATTTTGTTCTTGCTAGTTATTATATCTTCAATGTGTGATATAAGATACAGAAAAACTTATTTCCTAATTTACCTCCTAAGTTTCATAAACACAAGTAATATGACTACAACTAACAACATTACATGGACATAATTATGCTCACTTTACTTCTCCATTTATACAAACTTCCCATCTGCACATTTAATACCTATCATGGAAAGGGTATAACATTGTGCTTTGCCTCTTGTTTTTAATCATGTGGACCTCCCATTTCCCCTGTCTAATTATCTTACATCCTACATATGACTTGATGAATGAACATACTGTAATTTTATCAACAATTTCCTTATTATCAGATATTCAGATGGACAGCAAAAGATTATCCCTCCCTTAATTTGAATTTTAATTTAATGTAAATTCTCAAATGTAGATTTTATGGAGACAAATGGCAGAAACAGTTTGTTCTTAATAGAATCTAATTAAAATACAGAATGATGACTGCAAATTCAACTGACAATAAGAATATGAGGGTTCTTAATTCCACTAAAAACTAATTTTACTATAATATAGCAAATATACATTATAATTTGATCATATTTACATAGACAGAGTGATTTGTGGGTATATGTTATTATATTTACTAACATTTCAAAGCATAATTTTTATTAATAGCCATTTAGTCAAACTTCCATATACTTACATATTATATTTTTCCCATATTCTTCCTCTTTCATAGCCTGCTCTTCTTTTTCTGCCCTTTGTCTTTCTAGAACATCTATGTTACTTCCACTTTATTTCATATACATATGATTGAGTTTTTTATGAGACAAACATCTATTTGTCATCCTGCAATTTGATTAATATAATTACCTACAATTGCATACATTTCCTGCAAACAACATAAAAGGTTGATTGAAAAGTTTTTATTGTGTATGTAGATCATTTCTTTGTTTTTATTGTGTATTGTTTCTTCATTCTTGTGTTTGGTACTTATGCCTATTCTATCATTCTGCTGCTGTTCTTAGTTCGGTGGTCAATATTCATCCCATGCTGTGTTGACATGGACTTCTTTGGAGCAATGCCCAAGAGTAATATATCTGAGTCATTTTTAAAGTAGACTAACTAATTTCATAGTAAATAGACTAGCTTACATTTCCACAAGCAGTGTATAAGGGTTCTCTTTTCTCTACATACTTGATAACATGTTGTGATTTATTTTGTTGATAGGTATTATTCTGACTAGGCTGAATAAAATTTTAAAGTAGTTTTGATTTTATGGGTTGTTGCATTTATTTATTTGTTTGTTTATCTTATTTTTATTTATCTTTGTTGGATCACATATGTGTGGACTACAGTACACATATAGAAATCACAGAAAATTTTTATGGAAGTCAATTTTGTTTTTCTACCATGTGTGTCCTGAGGATTGAACTCAGTTTAGTTATTTGCTTTGAAAGCAACTGTCTGTACTAGCTAAACTTTTTAAGCAGCCCATTTCTCTCTCTCTTTTAGAACTTTTATATATTTAATATGTGTAATTATTAATTTTCATTTTCTACTTCTTGTTTAACTACTCGAGTTTTTTGTATACTCTAGATGTTAATCTTCTACCAGCTACATAGCTAGCAATGATCTCCTCCCATTTTGTAAGTTGTCTCTTCATGCAACTGTTTTCTTTGTAGTATAGAAACATGTTAGTTATGAGTTTCTATTTGTCAATTAGTGACATCTTTAACTGAGCAAATAAAATTCTACAAAAAGTCATTGTATATGCTACTATAAGAAATATTTCCCTTTATAATTAATGTTTCTCTAGTAATTTAAGAGCTTTGAGTCTTATATTGAGAGCTTTTGTGACTGGCTATTTTGCCAGTTGCCATAGAAGGATTAATTTTCATTGTAGATATTCTCACCATTTGTTGAAGGAGTCATCTTTCCTTCATTTCAGTATCTTCATTAAAATAATCTAGGGGCTACAATTGCGTCGTTTCATAACTGAGTACTCCATTCCACTCATCTAAGTATCTCTTTTTTTTGCTATTATGATTTTATAGCATACCTTGAAATTAGATATGGTAATAACTCTACTGTGCTATGTAGAGGGGCTTAAGCTGGCCAACAATCAGGGCTTTGCTTCTGTTTCATCAGAAATCTAGTAACAAGTGATGAAGACAGAATGTTGTTCTTTTTTTCTCTGTCTACTGTTGGGAATTTCACTGTTCTTCTCGGTATGACCTTTTTTCAGGTCCTTTTCCATTTCTTTTTAATGTTTATAAATTCCATGAATATAATGAGCAGTCAACATCTGTCTCAAAATAGTTCATTAATTGTTTTGCACAATACTTTCTTTAGTCTAAACATCTCCCTTTTTGAACTCTGACTACATATCAGACCTGCAGAGCACAAGTTAGCTCTACTTAGCTTGCTCTTTAGTCCAAACTAGTGTTCTTTCCCTGCTTATATAAAAGTGAATGATCTTTGCAAACAGAGTATGATGGCATCTTTGTCTAGCTTATTTGTTTTTATCATATATTTAGGCTTTTGGTAAACATGGGATGATTACCTCAGCAATGAAACTCTGACATCTTTTATCTTTACCCCTAATGTAGTAATATTATAAAGTACCCAATTTCACTATGAAAGAATGTATGTATATCTTTTTATATATACAACATAAAATTTCTGATACAAAAGCAATTAAGCTACTAATTCCCTTACTAATTTAATTGGTTATTTAAGCAGTATGGATTATGCAATATGAAAAAAATCATAGGAGAAAATACATAATTTCTGTTTTAGCAATCAGCTTATTTGAAATATAAATCTTACATATAATTTTAAAATTTAGTATGATAATTTATAAACAATTAGAAGTTTTCCGCTGCCAATTCAGGATTTTTCAGACTTTGTTTTTCTTTTCTTTTCTTTTTTTCTTTTTTTGTTGTGGGCGGAAAGGTGTTCTCTTTTTTTCCTTAAAGGCCTTCTAAAATTCTGTTAGCAAAGGAAGGCATGATAGTGAGTCCCTCACTTAGATCTGGTTGAAGACTTTTGTCAACCAAGAAGCAGGAATTGCAACACATTTAGCATTTACTGTCAAGGTAGTAAAGTAGAGAATAAATGTGACTTTTATATAAGAATATTCTCAAGTGAAAAATGTAAAAGTTGAAAGTAAACATAGGGGGCTGGAGGGATGGCTCAGCCGTTAAAGGCTTGGCTCACAACCATAAATATAAAAATAAACATAGGGGGCTAGAAAAGTTGCTCAATGGTTATAAGCATTTTCTTCCCTTCCAGAGTACCTGGGTTCAGTTCCCTTACTCATATGGCAGTTCACAAATAATTGTAACTCCAGTTTCCAAGAATCTGACTCACTCTTCTATCTTCTTCCAGTTCCAGGCAGGCAGGTGGTAAACAACATACATGCAAGCAAAACATCCATAATTTTTTTAAAATTAAATAATAAAGATGACATAAGATCTGAATGTGTCTGAATAATTCTTGAAATCTCATAAGACTACTTACATTATTTACAGAGAAGATACCCCAAATTTCTGTGTCTTTGTGTTCCAGAGTTTCACCTTATCAATTGAGATCCTCTCAAGTATACACAAGAATCACTCTGGGATCCCCGTTAGGTTCTTCAGCAAGTCTTTTAGGATAATACCTTTATTTTTTTTGTTGTTCTTTTTTTTTCTTTCTTTATCTAATTTGTATTTATCAAGAAAAACATTAAATGAATTTAAAATGCTGATAAGTTAACAATAACTATGAAGAACATAAAAATCATAAGTAAGAATTATCAAGGGTGATAATGCAAATAAGATGACTCCACATATATTTACTTTGTGTTCAGCTTTCCCTCTTAATTTTTCTTTTCCATCCCTGTATATCATTATTCAAGGTACCTTCCCCCTCCCGCCACATCAGGTCATTTTTCTTCTCCACAACTCCCCATCCCCGCCCTGGGCAGGGAGCAGACAGTCCTATGGTCCCACTGACCCAATAATGCTTAGATCAGACTCCACTCCTGGCAAATACAGTTTTGTCCACCCTCCCTCAAGAGAGAGTCAGATGTTCCTATAGGTGGACTGGGATCTAAAGGGTCAGTCCAGGGTGTTTATTATCCCAAGCTGTTCAGTGGTCATGGTTTGCCCAGGGCATGCTTGGCTTTTATCTTGTTTGTTTGTTTAGAGACCACTAATGAGTGAGTACATCCCCTGCTTATCTTTCTGAGTTTGTGATATTCTCAGGAGGATATTCTCCAAATCTATCCATTTGCCTGTGAATTTTAGGATATTGCTTTTTCTTACTGCTGAGTAGTATTCAATTGTGTAGAAGTACCAATTTTGTTAATCCATTCTTCAGTTGAGGGACATCTAGGTTGTTTCCAGGTTCTTGATATTACAAATAATGCTGCTGTGAACATAGTTGAGCTAATACCTTCGGAATGTGAATGTGCCTCTTTAGGGTTTACACCCAGAAGTAGTATTGCTGGGTCCTTGGGGAGATTGATTCTCAATTTTCTGAGAAACCACCATACTGCATTCCAAAGTGGCTGAACAAGCTTACACTCCCAACAACAATGGAGGAGTGTTCCCCTTGTTCCACATGCTCTCAAGCATAGGCTGACATCTGTGCCTTTTATCTTAGCCAATCTAACAGGTGTTAGGTGATATCTCAAAGATGTTTAGATTTGCATTTCTCTGATGGATAAAGATGATGAACACTCATCCAGGTGCCTTTCAGCCATTCAAAGATACTCTACTGAGAATTCCCTTTGTAGATAAGTACCCCATTTTTGATTGAGTTATTCAAGGTTTTGGGCTCTAGATTCTTGAGCTCTTTATATATCTTAGAGATGAGTCCTCTATCACTTGTAGGGTTGGTGAAAATCTTTTTCCATTCTGTAGGCTGTCGTTCTGTCCTATTAACAGTGTCCTTGGCTTTACAGAAGCTTCCTAGCTTCAGGAGATCACACTTATTGATTGTTGGTCTTAGTGTCTGTGCCACTGTTGTTATATTTAGGAAGTGTTCGCCTGTGCCAATTTGTAGAAGTGTATTTCCCACTTTCTTTTCTATCAAGTTCAAATTGGCTGGGTTTATGTTGAGGTCTTTGATCCACTTGGATTTGAGTTTTGTGCAGGGTGACAGGCTCGGATCTATTTGCATTTTTCTACACACTTCCCTCCAGCTATGCCAACAACATTTGTTAAATATACTATCTTTTCTCCATTGAATGTTTTGGGCCTCTTTGTCAAAGATCAGGTGTTCATAGGTTTTTGGGTTAATGTCTGGATCCTCAATTC
This sequence comes from Sigmodon hispidus, assembly GCA_004025045.1. Lineage (NCBI taxonomy): Eukaryota > Metazoa > Chordata > Mammalia > Rodentia > Cricetidae > Sigmodon > Sigmodon hispidus. Next base: position 98,049 of record PVIH01001235.1, read on the forward strand.
TATTCCATTGATCCACAAGTCTGTTTTTATGCCAGTACCAGGCTGTTTTTATTACTGTAGCTCTATAGCATAGCTTGAAGTCAGGGATGGTGATACCTCCTGAGGTTCTTTTCTTGAGTAAAATTGTTTTGGCAATCCTAGCTTTCCTGTTATTCCAAATGAAATTGAGTATTGTACTTTCAAGGTCCAAAAAAAATTGTGTTGGGATTTTGATGGGCAGTGCATTGAATCTGTAGATTACCTTTGGTAGAATTGCCATTTTTACTATGTTGATCCTACCTATCCAGGAACATGGGAGAGCTTTCCATTTTGTGATATCCTCTTCATTTTCTTTCTTCAGTGCTTTAAAATTTTTGTCAAATAGGTTTGTTACTTCTTTGGCTATAGTTACTCCAACGTATTTAATACTATTTGCAGCTATTATGAAGGGTAATGTTTCCCTTATTTCTTTTTCAGCTCTTCTATCTTTAGTGTATAGAAGGGCTACTGATTTCTTTGAGTTAATATTGTATCCTGCTACATTGCTGAAGGTGTTTATCAGCTGTAGCAGTTCCATGGAAGAATTTTGTTGGTCACTTATGTATAGAATCATATCATCTGTAAATAGAGATAGCTTCACTTCTTTTCCAATTTGTATCCCCTTAATCTCTTTTCATTCCCTTATAGCTTTAGCTAAATCTTCGAGAACTATATTGAATAGATAAGGGGAGAGAGGACATCCTTGTCTAGTTCCTGAGTTTAGTGGGATTGCTTTGAGTTTTTCTCCATTAAGTTTGATACTGGCTGTCGGCTTCTTGTAAATCACCTTTATTATATTTAGGTATTCACCTGTATTCCTGATCTCTCCAGGGCTTTAATCATAAAGGAGGGCTGGATTTTGTCAAAGGCTTTTTCCCCATCTAAGGATATGATCATGTGGTTTTGTTCCTTTAGTTTGTTTATATGATGGATAACATTTACAGTTTTTCATATGTTAAACCAGTCCTGCATTTCTGGGATGAAACCTACTTGGTAGTGGTGGATGATATCTTTTATACATTCTTGCATACGGTTTGCCAAAATTTTGTTGAGAATTTTCACATCAATATTCATGAGTGAAATTGGTCTGTAGTTCTCCTTCTTTGTTGTGTCTTTGAGTGGCTTGGGTATTAGGGTAATTGTGGCCTCATAAAAGAAATTTGGCAATATTCCTTCAGTTTCTACTGTGTGAAATAGTTTGAGGAATAACGGTAGTAATTCTTCTTTGAATGTCTGGTAAAATTCGGCACTGAAACCATATGGGCCAGGGCTTTTATTTTTGGGGAGGTTTTTAATGAAAGCTTCAATTTCCTTAAGGGTTATATGCCTGGTTAGGTAATTAATCTGATCTTCATTTAATTTTGGTAGATGGTACCTGTCCAGAAAGCTGTCCATTTCTTCTAGATTTTCCATTTTTGTGGAATACAGATTTTCAAAATATGATCTGATAATTCTCTGGATTTCCTGGGGTTCTGATGTTATGTCCTCCTTTGTGTTTCTAATTTTGTTGATTTGAACACTCTTTCTCTCTGTTTTTTGATTAATTTCGCTAAGGGCTTATCTATCTTGTTAACTTTCTTAAAGAACCAACTCTTAGATTCGTTGATTCTTTGTATTGTTCTTTTTGTTTCAATTGTATTGATTTCAGCTCTAAGTTTGATTATTTCCTGCTGTCTACTCCTTCTAGGTGAGTTCGCTTCTAATTGTTCTAAGGCTTTCAGCTGAACTGTTAGGTCTCTAGTTTGGGATTTCTCTAGGTTTTTCATATAGGCATCTAGCACTATGAATTTTCCCCTTAAGACTGTTTTCATTGTGTCCCACAAGTTTGGATACGTTGTAGATTCATTTTCATTAAATTCTAGGAAGACTTTGATTTCTTTCTTAATTTCTTCCTTGACCCAGAGATGGTTCAGCTGAGTGATGTTTAGTTTCCAGGAGTTGGTTAGCTTTCTCTGGGTTTTGCTGTTGTTAAACTAACTTTAGGCCGTCATGGTCCAATATGTTACAAGGGATAATTTCCATTGTTTTGTATCTGTTGATATATGCTTTATGACCAATTATGTGGTCAATTTTGGAGAAAGTTCCATGAGGAGCTGAGAAATATGTATATTCCTTTGCCTTTGGGTGGAAGGTTCTTTAGATATCTATGAAATCCATTTGCATCATAACCTCTTTTAGACTCCTTATTTCTCTGTTGAGGCTTTGTCTGGTTGATCTATCCATGGTTGAAAGTGGGGTATTGAAGTCTCCCACTATTAGGGTATAAGAATTGATTTGGGATTCGAGCTTTAGCAGTGTTTCTTTTACATAAGTAGGTGCGCTTATATTAGGGGCATAAATATTTAAGATTGAAATCTCCTCTTGACCAATTTTTCCTGTGATGAATAAGTAGTGACCATCTTGGTCCCTTTTAATTGCTTTTAGCTTAAAGTCTACTTTGTTAGATATTAGGATTGCAACCCCCACTTGTTTCTTAGGACCATTTGACTGGAAAATCTTTTCCCAACCCTTTATTCTAAGCCTGTGTCTATCTTTGCGGTTGAGGTGTGTTTCTTGTAGGCAACAGAAGGATGGCTTCTGTTGTTGTATCCACCTTGTTAGTGTGTAACGTTTTATAGGAGAGTTGAGACCATTGATATTAAGGGAAATTAGTGACCATTGATTCATATTTCCTGCCATTTTTGGTGGTATCTTGTTTGTATTTCCTTTCTCTGGGGTATTCTTCTTGGGAATTATTGAATGTTTGTGATTTCATGTGTGTATATGGGGTCCTTTGGTTGGAGTTTTCCCTCTAATAGTCTTTGTAGTGCTGGATTGGTAGATAGATATTCTTTCAGTCTTACTTTTTGTCCTGAAATACCTTGTTTAGTCCACCCATGGTGATTGATAATTTTGCAGGTATAGTATTCTAGTTTGGCAGCCATGCTCTTTTAGCATCTGTATAACTTCTGACCAATACCTTCTAGCTTTCATCATTTCCATTGAATAGTCAGGCATTATTCTGAAGGGTCTGCCTGTATATGTGAGTTGTCCCTTTTCTTTTGCAGCTCTTAAAATTTTTTCTTTGTTCTGTATGTTTTGTGGCTTGATTATAATGTGGTGCGCTGACTTTTTTTGAGGGTCATATCTTTTTGGTGTTCTGTAATGTTCTTGTATCTTTATAGGTATTTCCTTCTTCAGGTTAGGGAAGTTTTCTTATATGATTTTATTGAAAACATTATCTGTGCCTTTGAACTGGTATTCTTCTCCTTCTTCTATTCCTATTATTCTCAAATTAGGTCTTTTCATGGTGTCCCAGATTTCCTGAACATTTTGAGTTATGGCTTTTTTAGTTTTACTATTTTCTTTGACTGATATATCTATGTGAGCTACTTAGTCTTCCACTTCAGAGATTCTATCTTCCATCTCTTGAACTCTGTTTGTTATCTTGTATCTGTGGTTCTAGCTTTTTTCTTCATATTTTCTATTTCCATCTTTGCCTCATTTTGTGCCTTGTTTCTTGCTTCTATTTCAGCTTTTAGTTCCTGGCATGTTTCTTTCATAGATTTGTTCATGTCTTCCAATTTTTGGTTTGTATTTTCTTCTTTTTTTTAAGGCTATTTTTTATATCTTCTTTGAGAGCTTCGATGATCATCAAAAAGGAATTTTTGATGTTGCTTCCTTCTGTTTCCTCTTCATTTGTCAGTTCAGGTCTTGTATTTGTAATATCGTCACTTTCTTCTGGAGTTACCTTGCTGTTCTTTGTATTATTATGTAAGTTTTTTCACTGACGTTTGCCCATGGCTTCAGTGGTTCACGATTATGTGGCTCCTGGTCAGTTGTGGCACTCGGGCTTGTGTGCCTCCTGTCACCTCTCTGGGTGGGGTCTTAGTCTGTCTGTCAGGGACCCCAGTTGTTATCTGTTCACACAGTTGGAGGTGGAGGTGGGTAGCCATGCAAATTACCTCAGCAGAAGCTGGGGCAAATGTGACCTGCAGACTTTATCTGTGGCTGCTACAGAGTGCACTGGAACTAGCTCTGCAGACAGCACCCAGTTCTGGAAGCGGAACCAAAACTGATGGGAGCTCAACTCTCCCTCCCTGGCTGAGATATAGGCTCTTGGGCCTGGTGACCCCTCCTCACCTCTGGGCCGTGTCTGAGTCTGTCCTTCAGGGACCCCTGTTGTTATCTGTGTGCTCAGTTGGAGGTGGAGGTGGTAGCCTTGCAAATTCCCTCAGCAGCAGCTGGGGTTAATGTGACAGGCAGACTTTATCTGTGCCTGCTACAGAGTGCACTGGGACTTGCTCTGTAGACAGCACCCTCACAGGGTAGATATTTATGATTCAATCTTTTCTGTTTTAGTCACATTTCTATTGTAGTGTTCTTATTTAGAGTAGAAAATACCTTATACAGAACAAACTTCCATCAATTAATGTGCCTAATGTTATCAAAAGCATCTTAATTACAATTGTGTGGGCCCACAAGCCACAGCTCAGAATGGTCCAGTATGAGGCAACACTGGAGTCTTTGATGTAGAGCCCTTAACACAAGACACTGCAAATGACTTTTCTAGCAATTTTCCCCCCATTAATGAACATTACTTCAGGGAGTATAAAGGCAAGAGGCATATAATTTCTGAACTATTTACATTGCTAATTAGATATGTACAGGAGGTGTCTTCCTAATGCAGTCGATTACAACAGCTCCTAAGTGTTTGCCTTACAGTTGTTAATTATTGCAGAAGCCAATTAATTGCTGTTGACTTTTTGTATTCTTTCACATATCACCAGTTAATATTTACATTTATAATGAAGACACAATTGGCAAACACTGTGTCATTTTGTAATGAACAATTCCAATGTCTAAACAATGAGCACATTATCCTCATTTGTGCCTGAAGAATGAGCTGATTAGCATATGTTCTGTGCATGCTAGAGCATTGTGTTTTCTTTTCAAGAGGAAAAAACATCATATTGTTGCAGGAAATACAGGTGCAGTGTCCCCAGGGCTCTTGGAAATGTTTCCAACCATATGCTGTCCAGCAATGCACAAAACATCAGGTATAAAAAACACAACTAAAGTAAATTAAATTAAATCCTTCAAGCCTTTCCATATAGGTTTGTGTTTTAGTTGCCTTTCCATTACTACAGTGATACCTGGGATCAGATAAGCTAGTAAATAAAAAGAGTTCATTCTGATGCTGTTTTAGGCCATAATAACTTGGCCCCATTACTGTGGACTTGACACTGAAACAGCAAGCATGTAGAAGTGTATTCACAGTGTGTAACCCTTCACCCTATGTCCAGAAAGCAAAATAAATAAAAATGGGGCATGTACCAACTATTGCCTACAAGGACATAAAGCTAATTGCTGCAAGACCTTCTAGGGGGTACCATTCCTTTAACTATCTTCAATTTCCTAAGCGCATTATGCTAAGGGCCAAGACTTGAACTTAGAATAGATCTTCAGTGAAATACAGTTCCTTCAACCAACTTACTGTCTCTTTTTGCCTGTGTCTGAATTTTCATACTGTAGATCACTCGAACTACAGATGCTCAAAATAATGAGTAAAAACATATTCTAGCTTCTTTCATGTCCATTATTGTTATATCTATTAATGACATATACCTTTCTTGATCTGCTTTCAGGAAATAACAGGAAAAAAATGTATAGAACACAATGCAATTTTCTAATCATGATGAAAGTCAACAAACATATAGTAGAAGAAGTAGTAGTAAATGTAACTTTCAGAGCTTAATGCTTTAGATGTCAGTGAACAATAACAAATGGCATTTATCTGTGCATACAAACTGTTTGGGAAGTTATGTCTTCATTATTTTATGGCTTTATAGCATTGTAAGCAGTCCCCTAAACACCTTCTGATTCTGAAAGCAATCTAGTCATTAATAAAATAATAATAGTAATAATAATAATTACTGCTCAAATCAGCCAGTTTTCATCTTACTTATTAATAATAATTTGTGATATTGTGCAATTCTTGCAATGGGTGGAAGAGATAGTCATCATTCACCATGTCATATTGTGTGTATTATTTTACCTTTTATTAAATAATAAATTCACATTTCTTCTATTAAAAGCTAAAGTAAATACAGAAGGAGTCATTTGAAGTTTTGTATCACCACCAAAAGCAAATAAATAAAACACAGATGTGAGATAACATATGCCAACCTTTATCTTCATCTGTACCTGCCAAAAGGATGAGTTGGAAATCATTCTTTACTTAACCAGTACATTTGCCAAAGTATGTATTATAAACAGCAGGAACCTGATATAATTTTGTCAACTAGTTTTCCAACAGTGAAGACATAACTTTCCTTCCCAATCACCACTGAGCTCAAAAATGCCTTCTGGAATGAGCAGAGTGTCTCACTAGATAATCTGAAGATATGCTATGCTATAACTCCTGAGCAAATTGGAACCATAGAGGGTAGGTGGTGAGGGGGATAAAAAAAGAACATAAGAAAATGAGATGGTTTTGTTGGGAGACCAACAGAGAGGAAAAACAACAAAAAAAGATATTTTGATAGAGGGAACCATTTTGGATTTAGGGAGAAACCTGGAGCTAGGAAATACCCAAAAACTACACAAACATGACCCCAGGTAAGACTCCAAGCAATAGTGGAGAAGGTACCTAAATTGTCCTTCCCCTGTAATCAAATTGATTGATCTCCCTAGCTGTCATCATAGAACTTCATCCAATAACTGATAGAAACAGACACAGAGATCCATAAGCTAAGCACTGGGTGAAATTCCAGGCCAGTCAGAGAGGGAGGAAGAATTATATGAGCATAGGGGTCAAGATTATGTTGATGAAACCCACAGAGACAGCTGACCTGAGATACTGGTAGGTCACTGACTCTGAATTAACATCTGGGAAACCTTCATATGACTGAACTAGGCTCTCTGAAAGTGAATGATTGTGGAGTGGGGCATTTTGTGTGGCCTAAGGCAGTGTGACCAAAATGTATTTCTAATGCCTAAACCATCTTTTTGGAACCCATTCCCTATAGAATTATACTATGCTCAGCCTTGATACTGGGGGAATGGGGTTGGTCCTTCTTCAACTAGATATGACAGACTATATTGACTCCCCCTTGGAGTACTTACCCTTTTTGAGGGGTGGGTGGGTGATTGGGATGGGGGAAGCTGGAAGGTTATTGAGAAGAGAGGGAAGGGAACAGTGTTTGCTATGCAAAAAATACTTTTAAATAAATAAAATTTAAGTGAAAAGATATGTTACTTTGGAGAAGAGGTTATGCTTTTGATTCCATGAAAAATGAGAAGCTGTGGGTTCATTCCAGGTTAAGGAAAACCAGTTTTGATTGAGTTAGATCCTCTGAAAAATCTTCAATGTAAATTGGTGGCCCAGATGATTCAACATTTCAGAGCACCTCCATTGCAGTTTCCTCTATAATCTGCATCCAGGACAGCTTCAAGACTTACAGCTGAGATAATCCAGCCTCACAGACTAGTCCACTCAGGACTTGTCCACAATCCTAAATTTTCTTTGGGTCCCCATAAGATTAATAGTGCCCCCAATCAGCAGAAAGTAGTCTAGAGAAATATGCTCACAATCACACACACACAAAAAAAATGGATTATGACTATTTGTTTAGAATGCTGGTTATAAGTTGTTATGGATAACGGTTAGGAAAAAAAGCTGTACAAAGAAAAAAATTATTCATCTCTAAAATATCATGGCAATTACAGAAATTGTTCATGTCAAGTTAGTTGACATGAACTGGGTTTGTCATGCTACTATATAGAGCTGCAAATGATTACCAGGTGTCAGGCTCTAACCCATACTTATAGAACCTGGTGCTGTCTATTTATAGCAGAGATTCCAAGAGAATCATTGGATTCTCTTAAATGAAATTAACTTGAAAGATACAGAGTTAACTTAGCAATTACTCTTATGACACCTCTTGAAAAATGCTTCTAGAAACAATTGTAGAATGCACTACATAATTTAGGTTGTTCTGATGGCAAATCTTGATTCTAAGCATCATTGGCAGAAATTCTTATTACTTTTAATGACTAATTTGCTCTCAGAATTTTCAGTAGCATTGAAGGATGACTGTTCACAAAGATACAAAGTGATGAAATAAAGGAGAAACACCTAAAACAGTTTATATGCAGAAATAAAAGCTATTTGTTATTATTCATTGATATCTGAGATATTAACCTCTGAACTGGGAAGCACTTTGATTGGTAAATACTGTAGGTCATTTCATTGAAGGGATTTCCAAAGGAATTAGCTAAAGTGGGGGACAGCTGCCCTTACATACTTGAATATCCCAGAGGATAGGAGGCAAATGAAATAAAACTGAAAAGGAGATCATCCATGCTACTGTAAGCAGTATCTCCTTTGGCTTCTTTGTCATCAGGAGGGAAACAGATTCATGCTCCATATACTCACTTCAACCTAAATTAATGAAACAAACTGACCACAATTGAGACTTCTGATACTCTGAGACAAACAAATCCTCTCTACATCTATCATTTCATAACAAATGACATAAAGTCTCCCAACAAAGTCTCCAACCATTAGTACTTGCTCTGACAAATCTATAGAGGTGGATTTTGCATTGCTTCTCAAAAAGTGTTTACTAAGCTAGGGTAAAAAGATGTGACCATGAGTATATGGTTTAAACATTAGTTGGCATGCCCTCAAAATCATTATTTTTTGAACCTGAGAAAGTGGCTCAGCAATTATTAGGTCATACTGAGAAAACTAAAGTTTCTTTTCCAGCACCTGCATTAGTTGGCTCAAAACTACAGCTTCAGCAACAATAAATCCAGTTCCCCTTGTGGACACTATGCTCATCTGAACTCACTGGCAAATACACTGCCTACACATACACACAAAAAATTAAAATTAAAGCCCTTTTAAACATTATTGTATTCTAAATAATAATAAAAAAGCAGTACCATTCATTTATCTCCCTATGATTAAAATGTTCACAAGCACTCAAATTAACACACTAATTAGCAAATAGGAAAATAACCTGAACCACTTGATACTCAACTCTAAATAGAGACCACATGCTATCTTAGTACATGTGTGAGTCTCTACATCCTATTTGTATTGCAAACAAAAAATGAGATTACCTGCTTACATATTTTCAAATTTGCTCATTTAACTTTTTATATAATTTAATTTTGATATGTATTGTTGTGTTTGTACTAACAATTTGGCTTAAATTAATTTAGCTCTTGAAAAGTAGTTTTGACACTGAGAGCAAAAGTGTCCAGCCTCTTAGTCAAGCAAAACCAATATGTGGTATATTTACAATATTTTTCTATTTTATAATTCTTTGAGCTTTGCTCATATCCTTGAATTTCTTTTTCTCCACTTTCCCCCCATGTTTAATTTTATGCATTAATTGTTCTAGAAGTTCTTAGAAGTAATAACATTACATACTTTCCTTTTTTTTTTTACACAGTGCAAAGACTAAGCTTCCAAAATACAATTATTCCTCTGATAAAAACACACATGTGCTTTGCCTGTGTCATCCCAATAATGGAAGAACAACATGATAAATCAACTTCCCACGTAATTATAGGACCTAAATGTATAATACCCACAAAAAAGACACCTGTTCCTATTTTCTCAAGCCTGTGCTTTTTTGATGCATTGATCTTAAGAAATACAAGGTGCAGAAATCCTGTGCATTCTTTCTGTGTTTCCATGTTTTCCTTGTGTACTCAGCTTCATCACATGTCTGCTTTGATCTTTTTTCTGTGACTTTTTTTCTGATTCTTACCAATCTAACCTTACATGACAAAGAATGGAAGTCCTCAGAAGCAGGTAGGAGGGTCATAATACACAAAGTTAGTGTGAATGTCATTAAAATAAATTTTAGGGGAAATGCAAGATTATTTTTAAGACCTATTAGATATTATAGGAAAAAATTACAAACTTAACTTATACAAATTAATTCAGTGTCATATGTAAATGCATGCCTCATCCCTCTGCCCTCTTGCTCTCATTCTCTAAGGACAAGAATGATGTAACTGCAGTTGAGCTAAAAGGTCATTTGAAAAGCCTCTAGCCATTAAACTAACAAAACTGTATAAAAAAAGAATTTGGGGTTCCACTGTACCTTTAATCTTTGGTATTATCACTACTTTGAGGTTGCAGACTCATGAATATCTTTCTTCAATATTATTAGTTTCATCCTTCAGACATATCATCTGTGCTTTGTTCTCACCCAGCATGCTCATTGTTTGCAGCTAGTGGTGATGGGCACACTTGGCATGTGACCATATATACACACACATATACACTCCAACCTGGGAAATAATTCAAACAGAAGGAATAGAAGATTAGGGGGAACCAGCTGGCTAGGATAAAATTGGCAGGGCTCAACCAGAGCAACTCTATGTGCCAAGATTTAGTCTTCTGTTACGTTGTCTGTTTTCCCCTAACAAACAACTCTCGAATATTTATAGACATAAGAGGTCTTATTCTCCATAATGGCCAATAATATGTCATTTCTGGTACTTGAATGTCATTCATGTGGAAAAACTGTATAGAACATGTCAATGTAGTTGCCTACAAGTGTAAAACAAGGAGCAGATATATTACTTTTCTGAATCAGTTGCCAAACCAAAACAGAATTTGAAGAGACATTTGTAGAGTCATTTCTGTTGAGATCATTTTTTATCTAATTTTAACTCAAAAGTTAAGTCACAGAGTTCAGTATATGTCCTTCTGCTGAGTCAGGAAACTTGACTTTCTTCATGCTTTACTTAGTACAAACTCTGCACCCATCTCTTGTGGGATATGCATGGCAGGTTGCCAGGTCAGGAAAATTTTTGTTCCTTGTTCTTTCAAGTAAAACAATAAAAATGACTTTCAGACTACTTTCAATATAGAAATAATTTTTATTATATGTGAAAAGTTGAGAAAGCAGTGAGGAAAACTAACATGTATATGTTTAATATAGTATCCTGTAAGTATACTTACATGCTCTGCTTATAAAGTATGCATATTGATAGCAGACTCTGAGCACTTATAAATGTAATCCACAATAACTTGTCTCCAAAAATGGGGTCTCATGGATAACACATATATTGAGCAGCAGAACAAATCTATAGAGCATCTGACCAATTCAACATACATTACAGATAGGCTTCATGTCTACTTATGGATTATACAGTGATTTTTCTTTTGTTGAAACATATTTTAAATTTTTAAACAAGTAAAAATAACTGGTATAGGGGGTTGCTATTTTATGAGGTTAGAAAATGCACCAGAAACATGACTTTGAAAGGATCCAAACAAGGCTAATAGAATAGAGAAACATTTACTGGCATGGTATTTAGGGCATTGAACCTACACAAAAGTATTCATTTTTTCTCTTCAAATTCCAATTTTTAGGACCCATGAAAATGGTTTTATTAGTAAGCAAAGAAAATTGTATACAACTACTTGTGAAATGAAAAACTGGGAAAACATTTTAAGTATACAGTGTCTAAAAGATTGACTGGTGTTTGGATCCAAGCACCATGGTAAATAGAAGCAAAAATATTACTAATTTTTAGAGGTAACTGTAAATTCATATTTACATGAGAAATTTTACAATTTGTCAATATAAGCTCAAATGACAAAAAAAAGAGGCTAGGTCACTCTCTAAGTGTCAACTTCATGCCCATTACCTGATTATACAGATGGAGGGATACACACACGAAGGGAAAATATGTCATCTATTTACCTGTCTTCAAGTACCTGGAAAGATCTTTAGCTATGGTGTCACCTAGTTAATGTCCTCATCTTTCATTCATTTATAAAAAGATGAAGCAGTGGAAGCTATTCACAAGACTAAGACCTTGCTAGCTCAGAATCCCTTCCAGTTTTTGTGTATGTGTGTGTGTGTGTGTGTGTGTGTGTGTGTGTGTGTGTGTGTGCGTGTGTGTGTGTGTGCGCGCGTGTGTGCTTCTGCTAGATTGAGGGGAAGGAGGATATCTGCCCTAAACAATACACACCCTGACTAATGGTATTGCTACTGAGAAGCATGCAAATGCAGAGATATGACAGTCAAATGGGAATATGGCTCTCATTTTTTTCAAAAGTAGTCATATCTAAGTATGTGGGAGGATATGACCCATAGGAGCTTCTTGGTAACTTTGACAACCACCCTTTAGCTACTACAGATAATTGGTGAATATTTTCTGATGTTTCTTGAGAGTTACCACATTTTCTGAGATGCTCATGAAAACTGAACCACATGGTTGAAAGCTTCAGACCGAGGGTGTCTACAATTGTCTAAGGTTCCCAATTTCTGTATTAATGATCTTTTGAACTATAAGAAATATAGCGGGCCGGTTCGGGGACCGGGTGCTGTCTGCAGAGCATGTCCCAGAGCTCGCTGGAGCAGGCAGAGATAAACTGCTGCTGAGGGAATTCACATGGCTACCCACCTGCAACTGAGTCATCAGATAAAGACTGGGGACTCTGTAGGACAGACTCAGACCCCGCCCAGAGGTGAGGAGTGGTCAGCAGGCCCCAACACCTGTATCCCTGCCAGGGAGAGGAGACTTGAGCTCCCATTGGTTCGGGTTCTGGTCTGGGACCCGGTGCTGTCTGCAGAGAGTGTCCCAGAGAACCCTGGAGTGGGAAGAGATAAACTCTGCCTCTCACAGCCCCCCCACCTGCTGCTGAGGGAGTTTGCAAAGCCATCACACCGCCTCTAATTGGTCAAACAGAGAAAGATTGGAGACTTGAAATTCAGTCCCCTGCACAGTGCAGAAGTAGTGATTGAGCAGACCTTTTCCTCAGAGGTTACAAGAGGCACGCAAGGCTGAGTGCCACAACTGAACAGGAGCCACCTAATTGAGAAGCAATGAAGCCATGGGGGGACGCCAGTGCAAAAACTTACATAGTAATATAAAGGACAACAAGGTAACTCCAGAAGAAAGTGGCGATCCTACTAATACAAGACCTGAACAGAGCAATGAAGAGGAAACAGAAGGAAGTATCCCCAAAAATTTCTTTTTGATGATCATCAAAGCTCTCAAAGAAGATATGAAAAATAGCCTTAAAGAAATAGAAGAAAATACAAACAAAAAATTGGAAGAGATGAACAAATCTATGAAAGAAACATGCCAGGAACTAAAAGCTGAAATAGAAGCAATAAGAAAGGCACAAAATGAGGCAAACATGGAAATAGAAAATCTGAAGAAAGAAGATGGAACCACAGACACAAGCATACCAAACAGAGTTCAAAAGATGGAGGATAGAATCTCTGAAGTGGAAGATTCAGTAGCTCAAATAGATATATCAGTCCAAGAAAATAGTAAAACTAAAAAAGCCATAAATCAAAATGTTCAGGAAATCTGGGACACCATGAAAAGACCTAATTTGGGAATAATAGGAATAGAAGAAGGAGAAGAATACTAGCTCAAAGGCACAGATAATGTTTTCAATAAAATGATAGAAGAAAACTTCCCTAACCTGAAGAAGGAAATACCTATAAAGATACAAGAAGCTTACAGAACACCAAATAGATAAGACCCCCCCAGAAAACTCAGCACGCCACATTATAATCACGCCAAAAACATACAGAACAAAGAAAAAATTTTAAGACTGCAAAAGAAAAGGGCAACTAACATATAAAGGCAGATCAATCCGAATGACACCTGATTATTCAATGGAAATGATGAAAGCTAGGAGGGCTTGGTCAGAAGTTAAACAGATGCTAAACGAGAATGACTGCCAAACTAGAATACTATACCCTGCAAAATTATCAATCACCATAGATGGAGTAAACAAGATATTTCAGTACAAAGTCAGACTGAAAGAATATCTATCTACCAATCCAGCACTACAGAGAATATTAGAGGGAAAACTCCAACCTAAGGACCCCTGATACACCCACGAAATCACAAACAATCAATAATTCCACAGAAAAATCCTCCAGAGAAAGAAAATACAAACAAGTTACCACCAAAAATGGCAGGAAATATCAATCAATGGTCACTAATTTCCCTTAATATCAATGGACTCAACTCACCTATAAAACAACACACACTCACAAGATGGATACAACAACAGAAGCCATCCTTCTGTTGTCTTCAAAAACACACCTCAACAGCAAGGACAGAGACAGGCTTAGAATAAAGGGTTTGGAAAAGATTTTCCAGTCAAATGGTCCTAAGAAACAAGCAGGGGTTGCAATCCTAATATCTAACAAAGTAGCCTTTAAGCTAAAAGCAATTAAAAGGGACAAAGATGGTCACTACATATTCATCACAGGAAAAACTGGTCATGAGGAAATTTCAATCTTGAATATTTATGCCCCTAATATAAGGGCACCTGCTTATGTCAAAGAAACACTGCTAAAGCTCGAATCCCACATCAATTCTTACACCGTAATAGTGGGAGACTTCAATGCCCCATTTTCAACCCTGATAGATCAACCAGACAAAGACTCAATAGAGAAATAAGAGTCTAAAAGAGGTTATGATGCGAATGGATTTAATAGATGTCTACAAAAGCTTCCACACAAATGCAAAGGAATACACATATTTCTCAGCACCTCAAGGAACTTTCTCCAAAAAGTTTATGACATAATTGGTCATAAAACAAATATCAGCAGATACAAAAAAAATGGAAATAATCGCTTGTAACATATCAGACCACCAGGGCATAAAGTTAGAGTTCAACAACAGCAAAACACAAAGAAAGCCTACCAACTCATGGAAACTAAACATCACTCAGCTGAACCATCTCTGGGTCAAGGAAGAAATTAAAAAAGAAATCAAAGTCTTCCTAGAATTTAATGAAAATGAATACACAACATATCCAAACTTGTGGGACACAATGAAACCAGTCTTAAGAGAAAAATTCATAGTGCTAGATGCCTATAAGAAAAAACCTAGAGAAGTCCCACACTAGAGACCTAACAGCTCAGCTGAAAGCCTTAGAACAATTAGAAGAAAACTCACCTAGAAGGAGTAGATGGCAGGAAATAATCAAACTTAGAGCTGAAATCAATACAATTGAAACAAAAAGAACAATGCAAAGAATCGATGAATCTAAGAGTTGGTTCTTTGAGAAAGTTAACAAAATAGATAAGCCCTTAGTCAAACTAATCAAAAAACAGAGAGAGAGTGTTCAAATCAACAAAATCAGAAATGAAAAGGGGGACATAACAACAGACCCCCAGGAAATACAGAGAATTGTCAGATCATATTTTGAAAATCTGTATTCCACAAAAATGGAAAACCAGGAAGAAATGGACAGCTTTCTGGACAGGCACCATCTTCCAAAATTAAATGAAGATCAGGTTAATTACCTAAACATTCCTATAACCCTTAAGAAAATGAAGCCGAAGCTGTCATTAAAAACCTCCCCAAAAATAAAAGCCCTGGTCCAGATGGTTTCAGTGCTGAATTCTACAGACATTCAAAGAAGAATTACTACAGTTACTCCTCAAACTATTTCACACAGTAGAAATTGAGGAATATTGTCAAATTCCTTTTATGAGGCCACTATTACGCTAATACCCAAGCCACTCAAAGACACAACAAAGAAGGAGAATTACAGACCCATTTCCCTCATGATATTGATGCAAAAATTCTCAACAAAATTTTGGCAAACCGTGTACAACAATGTATAAAAGATATCATCCACCACGAGCAAGTAGGCTTCATCCCAGAAATTCAGGGCTGGTTTAACATACAAAAAACTGGAAATATTATCCATCATATAAACAAACTAATGTAACAGAACCACATGATCATATCCTTAGATGCAGAAAAAGCCTTTGACAAAATCCAACACTCCTTTATGATTAAAGCCCTGGAGAGATCAGGAATACAGGGAGAATACCTAAATATAATAAAGGCAATTTACAAGAAGCCGACAGCCAGTATCAAACTTAATGGAGAAAAACTCAAAGCAATCCCACTAAAATCAGGAGCTAGACAAGGATGTCCTCTCTCTCCTTATATATTCAATATAGTTCTCAAAGTTTTAGTTAAAGCAATAAGGGAAAGAAAAGAGATTAAAGGGATACAAATTGGAAAAGAAGTGAAGCTATCTCTATTTTCAGATGATATGATTGTATACATAAGTGACCCACAAAATTCTTCCAAGGAAGTGCTTCAGCTGATAAATACCTTCAGCAATATAGCAGGATACAATATTAACTCAAAGAAATCAGTAGCCCTTCTATACACTAAAGATAGAAGAGCTGAAAAAGAAATAAGGGAAACATTACCCTTCATAATAGCTGCAAAAAGTATTAAATACCTTGGAGTAACTATAGCCAAAGAAGTAACAGACCTATTTGACAAAAATTTTAAATCACCGAAGAAAGAAATTGAAGAAGATATCACAAAATGGAAAGCTCTCCCATGTTCCTGGATTGGTAGAATCAACATAGTAAAAAAGGCAATTCTATCAAAGACAATCTACAGAATCAATGCACTGCCCATCAAAATCCCAACACAATATTTTTTGGACCTTGAAAGAACAATACTCAATTTCATTTGGAATAACAGGAGAGCCAGGATTGTCAAAACAATTTTACTCAACAAAAGAACCTCAGGAGGTATCACCATCCCTGACTTCAAGTTATACTATAGAGCTACAGTAATAAAAACAGCCTGGTACTGGCATAAAAACAGACTTGTGGATCAATGGAATAGAATTGAGGATCCAGACATTAACCAAAAAACCTATGAACACCTGATCTTTGACAAAGAGGCCCAAAACATTCAATGGAAAAAAGATAGTATATTTAATAAATGTTGTTGCCATAGCTGGATGAAAGTGTGTAGAAAAATGCAAATAGATCCGAGCCTGTCACCCTGCACAAAACTCAAATCCAAGTGGATCAAAGACCTCAACATAAACCCAGCCACTTTTAATTTATAGAAAAAAAGTGGGAAATACACTTCTACAAATTGGCACAGGCAACCACTTCCTAACTATAACAACAGTGGCATAGACACTAAAACCAACAATCAATAAATGGGATCTCCTGAAGCTATGAAGCTTCTGTAAAGCCAAGGACACTGTCAATAGGACAAAACAACAGCCTACAGAATGGAAAAAGATTTTCAGCAACCCTGCAAGTGATAGAGGACTGATCTCTAAGGTATATAAGGAGCTCAAGAATCTAGAGCCCAAAACCTTGAATAACCCCATCAAAATAGGGTATAGATCTAAAAAGGGAATTCTCAGCAGAGGAATTACGAATGACTGAAAGGCACCTGAAAAAGTGCTCATCATCTTTAGCCATCAGAGAAATTCAAATCAAAACAACTTTGAGATACCCCCTAACACCTGTTAGATTGGCTAAGATAAAAGGCACAGATCTCAGCCTATGTTGGAGAGGATGTGGATCAAGGGGAACACTCCTCCATTGTTGGTGGGAGTGTAAGCTTGTTCAGCCACATTGGAATGCAGTATGGTGGTTTCTCAGAAAATTGAGAATCAATCTCCCTAAGGACCCAGCAATACCACTTCTGGGTGTATACCCTAAAGAGGCACAGTCACACTCCAAAGGTATTAGCTCAACTATGTTCATAGCAGCATTATTTGTAATAGCAAGAACCTGGAAACAACCTAAATGTCCCTCAACTGAAGAATGGATTAACAAACTGTGGTACATCTACACAATGAACTACTACTCAGCAGTAAGAAAAAATGATATCCTAATATTTGCAGGCAAATGGATGAATTTGGAGAATATCCTCCTGAGCGAGGTATCACAAACCCAGAAAGATAAGCAGGGGATGTACTCACTCATTAGTGGTCTCTAAACAAACTAACAAGAAAAAAGTCAAGCATGCCCAAGATGCAAACCACAACCACTAAACAGCTTGCGATCAGAAACACCCTGGACTGATCTTTCGGATCCCACTCCACCTATAGGAACACTTGATGCACTCTTGAGGGAGGGGGGACAAAACTGGATATGGCAGGAGTGGAGACTGAACTAAGCGTTATTGGATCAGTGGAACCATGGGACTGTCTGCAGCCTGCCCAGGGAGGGATGGGGAGTTGTGGAGAAAGAAAAAATGACCTGATGTGGTGGGAGGTGGAAGGGACCTTGAATGGGGATATATAGGGATAGAAAAAAAAATCCAGAGTGAAAGCTGAACACAAAGTAATTTTATGTGTAGCATATTGTTTGCATTATCACCCTTGATAAGTCATGCTTATGATTTATATTTTCTTTATAGTTATTGTTAACTTATCAACATTTTAAATTCCATTTACTGTTTTTCTTGATAAATACAAAATTTAAAAAATTTAAAAAAAAAGAAATATAGTGGCTTTAGTTTCTCAGCTCTCTCAGAACTGACATAGCAGCATTTGTAAGAGTAGAGCTATAAATATGTAGTTATTATTACTAGTTAGAGTCATTATGGTGATCTATTTGCCACAAGTGGTCCTTTATACAAGCTTTAATATTATATTCTATTAGCATTAAGATAACACCTCACAGTATAGTGATAGTGATTACTTAATATTTTCTGTAGGATTCCTTTATCTTTTTATTTTTGGCAATAATTTATACTGCTGGAAGTTGTTTGTCACCAAACATCATTGAACAGAAGTTCAAATAAAATAGATTCCCAAAGATGAAACAGATTGGTTGGTATGATAAATGAAACCTGCATTGTCACTGACACATGTTTAGTTTCCAGAACTATCAACAATATGCTTCAGAACCTCTGTCATGCACTTTGGCAGCAACCAACCTGCTGCTTCTTAATATTTTCATAAGATTATTTATATTCCACTTTAATTTACATGATCATAAATGATAGAAATATTAGCCATAACTTCTTCATTTAATGAACATGTGCTTTTCTATTTATTTGTTTCTAGATAGAGGAGATATGGAGTTTAGCTCTCACTTTCATTTACCAGATATTTGTAATATTTTTGTATATTGTACATCTTTTCTCTTTCTGTCTTATTTGTTTCTGTCTTAATAGTAGTGACAACTTAATTGATTTCAATTTTTTGTGCAAATTCAAGCCTGCTAGTCTTCCTTTTACAACTTTGGTGATTTTACATTGCTTCCAGATACCTACCCTGATCAAGAAGCACTACTCTTCAAGTACTTTCTAATCTTAAAGTCTCTGCATATGAATCATTCCCAAATCTGATAGTCTACGGTAAACTTGATGAAGAAAGTGCACAATAATTATAGATGAAAAAAATCACTCATTTATTAACAAAACACTCTTCTTGAAAGTGGGAATATGATTTCTTGTTGGTTCTAACTACAAAGTTTTCTGTGATAGAGTGTACACTCTTCTATCCTGTGTATTAAACATCTGTGTCAAAGGTAGCAGAATCTCAAGTTCCTGAATCATTTTCAGGAAGAGGGTCACTCAGGAGAGCTCCAGATTACAAAATAAGATGTCTCTTTTGAGATGTGTCCTGTGGTAGGAGGTTATTTATTATTCTCATAAAGAAGAGCCTGTTCTTACTGACTCAGGAACTACACACTACCACAAGGCTTAACTTGCTATTTGATTTCTTTGTCATAGGCAGTAATAAAAGAAATAAACTATTTCCTGAATAAGTTTAGATATTTAAACATACGAGTGAAAGAAAGAATTGATTCAGACTTTGAGTTTTAGTTTAGTTTCTCATGGTTATTTTCCTTGGGTTTGTTAATAGCTTCTCCATGGATACAGGCCAGTGCAATTTAACAACCACCCCTGCCTTCTACACACACACACAAAAGATGTACATGAAGATTAATAGGTGATAAAGTGAACAAATCACAAAATCATTATTAGAAAAGAAAATGAGACTTAAGGTAGAGTACACCAGTACAATAAGAAAAACTAAGTTTAATCACACAGCAAAGTCAACCAAATTTTTTCATTTGGTTTTTTCCTGGTGTTTTATTGTAGGCACTGTATCTGCATTCTGTGCTTCTGTCTACACTGAGTGAAACAGGACTCAGGCTGCACAACTCCACCCACCTGTCCTTCTGTCCCCCTCCCCCAGGAACCACTTGTCACATCATAGTGACAATGGTATCATTGAGTGGGAAAAAAGAATTTTAGTTGGTGAAAATATTTCTAGTGATTTAAGGATCTCACAGTCTACCAACCCATGCCTGTAATGAGCTCTGGGTTTTTCCTGTGGATTTTACAGGACGTGCCCTTGCATTATTTATAACACATCAGCCACCTGCTTGCAATAATTTTCCTTTCTGCCTTGATGTATCAGACTTTGCAGATGGCAATGCAGGTACCATACACTCAACACTGTAATGGGTCTCTGTCGGGACAGTACTACCACCACATTCCACACACCTTTGAGATGCTTATTCATTGTCCCTGGCTTTGTGTAATACAAGCTTCTCCAAGCTTCTTTATGGAGACTTAACCTAATTTAATTTGTCCAACCAGATGCTTTTAACTTGAGTGGTAGGAAGTAAAAACCCACCATTCAAAGCACAGCTCTGTGGGGGCAACCAAACAGCACTTTCATTCTTTTCTCTTCTACTTTAACAAAAAGCAACATCATATATTTGTAGACAAGAGGCACCATTATGATTCAGAAAATTCAAAACCTAAGCTGCAGCAAAAATAAATAAATAAACAAACAAACAAGTAAATAAATAAAACAGGCAGTTGCAGGGGGATTTGTAATGGCCTCCCCTGTTAGAGTGAAATACTTCTATTTTTTTATTCACCTCTCAAACGTTGTTCACAAACAGCACAAAAGAAAAGCAGTGATTTATATTTATGGACAGGTACACTCATACCCTTGATCTTCTGCTGGCTTTCTCACCCTCCTTACCAGCAACAATTTATGGATGCTGGTCTAAATAAACATTAAGGAAGCAAGGCCATAAACTGACAGCAAGGAAAATCAATGGTCTTCAGAAGCCAGAAAATGGGATCAATGAAAGAGGTTAAGCATCACAAGCGAGTGAAACATAGCTACAGGTAAAGTGGCTTGCTTTGCTTCTCACAGGGTTCTTGGCAACAGGACTAATCTTCTGAACAGAAGCACACATTGAGTAGCCCCTGGAGACTGCTCCAGAGCTATGGACTGACAGATGACCTCAGGATGAAAGGGATGTAGGTAGAGGCCTCAGGAGATTTTCAGTTGCTTTCCTAGCATCATCTCACATTGCCAGACAGCTGCCCACAGGGAAAAGTGCAGATGCACCTTGTGATAATTTGCTCCATTTTTGTTTCTCACTAGTGAGCTTTCTCTTTATTTATTTATTACCATCCCCAGTCCTGGACAAAATCAAGTACAAGTTTGCCTTCCCTGACCTCTAAATACACACTACACACTACACACACACACACACATACAGAGAGAGAGAGAGAGAGAGAGAGAGAGAGAGAGAGAGAGAGAGAGAGAGAGAGATAGGTAGAGAGAGAGAAGCAGACAAAATTTGAACATTACTTTATCAACAGAATTGTTTATGCTTAAATGCACAGCAACTATGCTGCTATGGGAGCTGTGTAAATGTGAAGAGCAGCTTATTTTATATGCCTCTGAGAAAGCCTGCCCACTTTTAATGTGAAATATTGGATTCTAAACTGAATACTAAGTGGCAACTGAGAAATGAAGACTAATTACATTTTGAGTTTGCAGATTGATGCCATGTGCTCTGTCATCAAAAGAGTGAGGATAGATATACTTTCAAAAAGCAGACATGTTCAAAGACTAAGAAATAACATAAACCAGCTTTTTACTTGTATATGAAACTGGCCAGTTTAAACTCAAAATCAAGTCCTAGCATTTTGAGAAAATTTTACTGTGAGTCTGAAAGTTTGTATGATGATTTGCAATTTCACACTGGATCCCATAAGTGGATTTCATACTAAACATGTTGCTATATTGTTTGACCATACTTCAATATGTGGGTTAGATATTCCCAGTCACTGACATAAGACTGGTCCCAGTGGTTCCTGGCCAACTAAATGGAGTAAAAGTGGTAAGCAGCTCTTGATGATCCAAGCATGAGTTGTTTTCTGCTCAGACTCTCTGCTACAAGAAAAGTATAAATGGGTAGAGAAAGCATTCAAGTTTAATCCAATTAAATAAACACATCTTGAAGAACCCATGGTTATGACTGATCCAAGAATATCATGCTATGTGCATGAGGTATAAGCCTTCATATAATAATCTCTCACATAACTGGAGTTGTTCATCTTCACAGCCATACCCACTAAAATTGTGACTAACCCATTCACTTAGAATTGTTTATCCCATCAGAGACAATTATGAAGACAACATATTTAATATATGTGGGACAATGTGCCTTTCATGATCTCTCCTTCCTGAGTCAATGAAAACCCCTTGTTATGCTATATTACATCCTGGAGTAAACTGTTACATAGTAAGAGACTATAGCTAACAAATGATGAAGTCTCCCAAAAGTTGCTAGGGGCATAAAAAATGTACTGAAAACCCTCTTAGAATACAAGGGATAAAAGCTTTTTAAATCCTCATAACAGGCAGCATTCTTCACAACACGCAATTAAAAAGCTGAATATTTCTTGTTTCTTTGAAAGTGAAAAGCATTTTCACTTGATATGGCTTTTAATTTTCTAATTCCTTTTATGAGGCCACTTTAGTCTGACACCTAAAAACCAACCACAAGACCCAAAAGAAAAGCAATTATGGACTGATCTCCTTTATGAACATAGATGCAAAAAGTTCTCAGTAAAATACTTTCAAACTGAATTCAAGAACACATCAAAAAGATTATCCACCATGATCAAATAGGCTTCATGCTAGAGATGAAGAGATGATTCAACATATGTGTAATGATAAAGCTTCAAAACTGTCTCTTTGGAATGCCTTCCAAGATGTGCTTCTAAGAGAACAGGTCACATGCAACAAGTCTAGACCAAGAACTTTATTGGGGGTGGGGAAGAGTGAAAGAGAGAAAGATCATCCTTGCATCCTTGAGTGGAACATGAGAGAGTCAACAGACAGACAGACAGACAGACAGACAGACAGACAGACAGACAGACAGACAGACAGACAGAGGAGAACAGGCAAAAGAGGAGCAAGAAAGAAAACTGTGATGGTCAGACACTTCTATAGGGTTTGCATGTTATATAGAGAAGTAGGCAGTTTCCAGCAACAGTGAAAATGACTTCACATCTCTAGTACCACAAATGAGACTCAGAGCCAAATATCAGGGGAAAGCTGAAATATCAGAGAGAGGAAGCACCACAGTCAATTCTCACCCAGCTGTCTTGCAACATTCTCAGCCTTGCTCCTGGTCGCTTCTGCCAGTCGTTTCTGCCAGTTGTTTCTGTTCTCTCTGGATCTCTATAGCTCTTATATATCCTATCCCATCCAGGTTAGGATTAAAGGCATTGAGACTCGAACTCACAGAAACAGAAGTTCTGTCTCTGCAGTTGTGGGATCAAGGGTGGAGGTCATCACTCCAGGCTCTCCCTGTGCTGGAATTAAAGGTATGTGTGACTGATTCAGCTGTTTATCTTTGTATTCAAGGTTTAAGAATTTCCTGAGCTGTCTGCCTAAGATTTGACTGGGTGCTCTCTCCCCAATATTCAGGTTTTATTAAATATGTAATACATATCCACATACATCCAATGGCAGGTGATGCCATAAGTCACTACCTCCAAAAGACAGACTGGCAGGAGATAATGACATGTAAATTAATAAATGTAATCTACCACATAAACAAACTGTAATATAAAATATATTATCATCTTATTAGATACAGAAAAGCCTTTTGAAAAAATAATGCAACACCCCTTCATAAAACCATTAACCCTAACCCTAACCCTACAACTTACATCAAATTGTTCTCTAATCTAAATCAGTGGTTCTTAGGCTTCCTAATGCTGCAAACTTTTAATACATTCTTCATGTTGTGGTGACCCTAAACAAAAATATTTTTATTGCTACTTCATAGCTGTAATTTTGCTACTGTTATAAATTATAATGTAAGTATCTATATTTTTCAATGATCTTAGGTGACACCTATGAATGGGTTAATTGATCCCTAAAGGTATTATGACACTATTTATGAAAACCATTGATCTAAATAAAGAAGACTCAAGACACTTTCACTAAAATCAAGTACAAGGATTTCAACTTACTCTTTGGGGAATTGAAAGAAAATGGCCCCCATAGGAAGAGGCACCATTCAGAAGTATGGCCTTGTTGGAGGAAGTGTGTCACTGAATGGGGGGGCATGTTTTGAGGACTCCTATGCTCAAACTACACTCAGTATGATACACAGTTTACTTCCTGTTGCCTGTATATCAAGATGGAAAACTAACAGCTCCTTCTCCAGCACTCTGTCTGCCTGCATGCCACCTCCCATGATGACACTGGATTAAGCCTCTAAACTGTAAACTGGCCTCAATTAAATGGTTTTCTTCATAAGAGTTGTCATGATCATGGTGTCTTTTTATAGCAATAGAATCCTTAAGTCCTTCCTATTGCATTGGTAACTGTGCCATTGTAAAGAGACACCATGAGCTCATGTGGAAAATTGTTGCTTCCAAGTACAGATAAACAAATAGAGTGCCAACATGGTTCCATGCTGCCATTTCTTCCTTGTGTGGTCTGTGCCCATGAAGGAATATTTCAAGCCGAATAAAATAGCAGAGACTCATTCTCAACAATCTAAAGGCTGTCTTGATAAGGCATATACAGGTTGTGCAAATCTTCATGTGACTTCATGCACAGTGTGGACATGGTGTTCTGTAGAGAGCTGCCTGCTGCTGCACCTTAAAGATGGTGCTGATTTCCGGCCTCCACACCCCCCATGGGTGAGTGCTCTCTTTTGATAAACAACTCCTTATTTGGCTTGAGCCTGGGGCGTGGTTTGCTGTTGCATATGTGGACCTATGAGCTGTGCCCACGTGGCTTATTGGGATTGGATGCCCTGAGAGTTTCTAGTCAGTGGGCGGGGTTTCCCAGGGGAGGAGAAGGAGAAGTGTTGCACAGAGAAGCAGAGAGAAGGACAAAGAGAGAACAATTGTAAAGGTCCCGAATAAACTGCTGAAAGAAGATACTGCGTGTTGTGCTTTCCTTGCTGGCAAGGGTGTGCACGACAGTGTTCTATTCTGTGAGTCATTCATGGCATGGACTATAAGGGTATTCTTTTAGTCCTTGCTATTGACACTCTTCTCAAGATGTCACTTGTCTTGCATCTTGAAAAACCATGGAATACTGAACTATGCCTTAGCGATGTCTTTCAAAAAGCTCCCTGCCATGTCCACTCACTGATGTGAGATCAGGTCTTCCCACAAAGAATGTCTACACTAATTTATGTGATAGTGATTTTTGCTTACCTTATTCTGATTCTGAATCAGAGCCCACTTAAACAGACTGAGCTGCCTACCAGTCTAGGGCACATGCATAACCATGACAATAATCCTTTATGTATGGTCACAGAGGCCAGGCCTCACTCTGTTTATGGAAGCACAAAGGTAATGCTAATATGCAGGTGTCTTTGGACTAGTTATAAGCAAAAGTATCTGAAAACTTCAGATATTATTATTTCTTGAAGACTACTTCATATCCAATCATCTTCTTCCAGGAAATTTCACACCTCTGGAAAGGAGAAGACCAGTGAAGATGAAACAGACTCAGTCCCTATGTACACAGTTCAAAACTGGTCTATTATTTTTGATATGCAGTTTATTATCAAGATTCTCATGTTATGATGCTTATGTTTGTTCATGTGCAGTACCTGGGGCTTGGAGTAGTGTTTTGATTGGAATTTTGGCCTCCAATTTGTTACTTCATCATCACTAGGCACAACCTGAAGTGAGACTAACCAAAAAGCAGAATGCCATGAGGTTTTTTCTCCCTCTCCCACCATGGTAGTATATAACTTCTGAGACTGTCATTCATTGGATAGCAGTATAACAGGACTTTACCCTGTCCCATTTTGGAAAGTGGAGTCCTGGGAGAGGTGTTGACACTGTGTGTCACCTTGTCTAACAAATGCAAGTGGAGACTAGTGGTAGGAAAAATGGGCATATCCTACTTTGAGCCTACCTGGTCCCAGTCTCCCATTGTCCTTTCCTTTCATGCATCTCCCTCTCTCTGCAAGTTTTATCTTTCAAGGCTAGCCTCAGATTTCCAGCAATCCTTCTAACTCAACTCCCTTCATGCTGAGATTACATTTTTTTTTTTTTACAGTGGATGGCTGTTTCTTGCCCTTACATGACATTTAAAGGGTAGTGGGAAGGAGACATCTTAGAGATCTGATTCGTCCGCATTACCCAAGGTATCCCGGTGTTCCTTTCCTCTTTGCTAGACCTTATTATGGATGGAAACCAACACTTAAAATGTATGGCAAGCAAAAAGAAAGAAAACAAAACTGAACTGAATTATTATGTCTTTGTACTGGTCCTCAACCAATAAAATCTCAGTTATAAAAGAAAAAAGAAGAAACCCTAAGTAAGAAACTCTCCATATGTGTTAACCACAGTGGTCTTAGCTAGAGCAATTTGACCACTGAAGGAGAACAGAGTGATATACTAGGAAATAGAGAAGAAAGAAGTAAAATATTTTATTTATTTTTAGATAACATGGTTTTATACATAAAAATTCTAAAAACGTTACCAAGAAATTTTTATAACTGATAAAGTTTATCATATAAATATTTTCTGCAATGTAGCAGAATACAAAATTAACACACTAAACTCAGTAACCTTCCTAAGACAAGGACAGCCACTCAATACCTGTTCAATACAGTGACTGAAGTGTCAGCTAAAACAATAATACAACTGAAAAAGATAACTCTATCAAGGATAACTCTTACCATGCAAGGAAAAGACTTGTAATATTAATAATTTTAAGGCTTTGAAGAAGATATTAGTAGATGAAAATATCTCCTACCCTCAGCAGCCTATAGTTTCAAAAATAATTCCCATCAAAATTCCAACCAGTTGTTTATAATGTTCTCTATTTGTGCACTGATATCTTAGCCACTAGATTTCTAAAATCAAAAGTATTTTACTGCAATGGGACAGAGGCAGGTTAGGGAGACTTGTTGTTACAACAGACAATTAACTTTATCCATGGTTTCAATAAACTTGATATTTGTAGAGAAATAGAAAGGTATTTTTATTAATAAGAGGAATAACCTTGCAACAAGTCTATGTACTTCATTGTAATTAATAAAAAACAAGACCATGGTATCCTTGGTGTATTCATTGTCTTATGGTTCTTTAAAGGGTTATTTATTTCACTTTAAGATATAATTATAGCTTTAATGTAGTGTTTTTATAAGAAAGCTGAAGTAAGTCAACAAAACCAAGCTAGTGAGATTTGCTAGCTATTTACTTACCATTAAAATTAAATGTTAGCATTGGTTTTAGATATTAAATATTACCAAACGTACAATGATATAAAATCTGTAGAAAAAAAAAAGTTCTATGACTAGAGAGATTGGGCAGAAGTTAAGAGAACTAGCTAGTCTTGTTTAAGTACACAAATTCCCATGGAAGCAAAAACATCTGTAACTTCAGTCTCAGGGGTTTAGATGCTCTCTTTTGACCTCCAAAGATCTTGTATGCACATGGTACACAAACATACATGGAAGTAATACACTAATACACATAAAAAATAAAAAGATTTAATAGAAAAGTAAAAACAGTTTTTTTACTATTATGCTATTGCCCTTTTTCTAGTAAACTTCAATTTTAGGGGTACTTAGACCCCTATGTTACATCTTATACACCTGGGTTTGTTGCACTAACAAGAAAAGCACACCCACTCCTAGAAATGCTGTGACTTTAGGGAGACACAGGGAGGGGCAATAGGAAGAAGAGTAGTAACAGCCTCATACTTGCCACAGTCCAGAACATCACAAGCCTCCTTTAATTCAAGTCTTGGCAGCTTACTTATTAGTATGTCATATCTAAGTTCTTCTCTGTTAAAAACACAAACACTGAGACTGCTGTTGGAGTTAAGGCCAAAGGAATGTTGGCACTTCCTCAGAATAAATACTCAAAAGAGTATGGAGTCTTCAGGAATCAGCTTTTACCATCAAAGAGTAGTGAAAAATGAAGAGCAAAAGTCTTAGCCTGTATTGCTTCAGGGCTCTTCAGAGTATCTTTAACTAACAACCTGAGGGGAGTACCCCACACCTGCTACTAAAGACCTGGGGATTTTAGGAGGATCAGTGTCCTTTGAGAGGCAACTTTAACTATTAATTAAATATATGTATGCACATATAATATATATTTAGGAAGATTATAAAATACTGTTTCCATGTGATTTATCGAAAGATCTTTCTTCTAGCATAGCCTCATGTCTTCCTTCTCACTTAGCTCATTATTTCCTTTTCTCCTTCCTATTAATTGTCTTATGCACCCTTCTTTAAGATCTTTCTCAATTTGTATCTCTATACCCACAGATTAGTTCAGCTGTTTGATATCAATAGCGATATTTCTTTGTGGGGTGGACAGTAGTTAACAAAGACATTCACAATTGGTCAAAGTGCAGGGAAAAGATGTCAGCAGGGTATCCAGCAGGTGGGTTGTCTATGTCACCATTCACTCTAAGGCTAAGGGACTAGTGAAGAAGAGGCTGTTGAAAGATTATAGGAGCTAGAAGTCAATGAGAATGGGACTGAAGCATTGTCTTTCCGAACATGATAATACTGCAGCATTCATGATCCCATAGCAACTGTAGTTACCTAAGCAAGATCAAGGAAGTAAATATTCTAGAATGAAGGGGGATGGATGAACTCATGATTTGCCACCCATAACTGAGGAACAATTGACAGTTGGTGATGTCTTGGGGAAGAACAGTACATTCTCTATAAGTGTGTGGCCATGGTAGGAAGACCACATTTCAGTAGATGACCAAGCATATGTGAACAACAGAATGTAGGTAGTAGCTTCTATTTTTTAAGGATAACTTGAAGTTAGGAGTTGGGAGATAGGGGTGGGTGAATCCAGGAAGAGTTAGGAAGAAAAAATGGATGGAGAGGATGATCAAAATATAATGTAATAAATTTTCAAAGAATTGATTATGTCATATGTTTACAATAATCAAGATAGATAATTTTGAATTACAAATTAAGTTACTAACAATACTTGACTGGGAAATGGGTAATAAATTGGCTATTCTTTTTTAATTTTATAGATTTTATTATAAAAACATGTAAATAAATATATCACAATCAAAAATAATTTATTTAGTTTGTTAATTATTATTAAAATGAAAAGTTTGTTTTTATTTTAAAGGATTTTTCTTGATGTGTCCCCCTGCTCACACTTCCTTGCCTCCTCCCAATCACTCCCAATCCTCCCTCCACCCTCCTCCACCCTATCCCACCATCTATTCCCCAAGGAGGGCAAGGAGTCCAAAAGTGGGTCAGTTCAGTCTTGGGTAGCCATTTGAGGCAGATTCAATTCCCTCATCCCAATATTAGAACTGGGTTAGGTGTTCCTGGATAAACAATGGGCTCCAAGGTGCCAGTTCATGCAGAGGAATATAGTCCAATTCTACTGCATTAAGTTCTACATACTGCCCATGCTATTTAACAGTCACCTACATTTTGATGGTATAGTTCCTTTTCCTAATGATTTCCCAGTGGAGCTGTTTTGGTTTAGTGAGCTTCCCAAAGCTCCAGCCAGACATCTCTCTGGGAATAGTCCACATAATCTCTGTTCCTTTGTTCATACATACTCTCCTCTCTTTCTCTCCTTAACTGGACCAGAAGCTCAACATGGTGCTTAGTTATGGATCTCTGCATTCACCTCTATTCAATGTTGAATAAAGATTCTATTATGACACTTAGAGTGTTCATTCATTTGATTATAGAAAAATTCCTGTAAAGAAAAACTTTAGGAAACATCACCATCTCTAACGTCAAGCTATGCTATAGAGCTATAGTAAAAAAAAAAAAAATCAGCCTGGTACTGGCATAAAAACAGACTTGTGGGTCAATGGAATCAAATTGAAGATCCAAACCTCAATCCACATGCTTATTATGAACACCTGATTTTTAACAAAGAGGGCAAAAATATACAATGGAAATAAGACAGTATCTGTAACAAATTGTGCTGGATAGTAGTATGTAGAAGAATACAAATAGATCCATATCTATTACCCTGCACAAAACTCAAATTCAAGTGGAACAAAGATCTCAACATAAACCCACCTACAC
The DNA here is from genome assembly GCA_004025045.1 of Sigmodon hispidus. Classification (NCBI taxonomy): domain Eukaryota; kingdom Metazoa; phylum Chordata; class Mammalia; order Rodentia; family Cricetidae; genus Sigmodon; species Sigmodon hispidus. The sequence continues at coordinate 128,210 of PVIH01001235.1, forward strand.
TGAACTTAATAGAAAAGAAAGTGGGAAATATGCTACAATGTATTGGGATAGCTGACCACTTCCTAAATATAAGACTAGCACAGACACTAAGAACAAAAATTGATAAATGGGACCTCCTGAAACTGAGAAGCTTCTGTAAGACAAAGGACACAGTAAATAAAACAAAATTACAACCTACAGAATGGAAAAAGACCTTCACCAATCATACATCTGACAAAGTACAGGTGTCTAAAATATATAGAGAACTCAAGAAACTAGAGACCAAAAAACCCACAAATAAGCCAATTAAAAAATGGGGTTCAGAGATAAAAAGAAAATTCCCAAAAGAAGAATTACAGGGGTGCTGTCTGCAGAGCGTGTCCCAGAGATCTCTGGAGCAGGCAGAGATAAACTCTGCCTGTTAAGGTCACCCAAGCTGCAGCAGAGGGAATTTACACTGCTACGCACTTCCAACTGAGCAATCAGAAAAGGACTGGGGACCCTGTAGGACAGACTCAGACCCCACCCAGAGGTGAGGAGGGGTCAGCAGGCCCCAGCAACTGTGTCCCTGCCAGGGAGAGGAGACTTAAACTCCCATCAGTTCGGGTTCCGGTCTGGGACCAGGTGCTGTCTGCAGAGAGTGTCCCAGAGCACCCTGGAGTGGGAAGAGATAAACTCTGCCTGTCACAGACCCCCCAGCTGCTGCTAAGGGAGTTTGCAAAGCCACCACCCCACCTCTAATTGGTCAAACAGAGAAAGATTGGAGACTTGAAATTCAGTCCCCTGCACAGTGCAGAAGTAGTGATTGAGCAGACCTTTTCCTCAGAGGTTACAAGAGGCACGCAAGGCTGAGTGCCACAACTGACCAGGAGCCACCTAACTGAGAAACACTGAAGCCATGGGCAGACGCCAGTGCAAAAACTTACATAGTAATACAAAGAACAACAAGATAACTCCAGAAGAAAGTGGCGATCCTACTAATACAAGACCTGAACAGAGCAATGAAGAGGAAACAGAAGGAAGCATCACCAAAAATTCCTTTCTGATGATCATCGAAGCTCTCAAAGAAGATATGAAAAATAGCCTTAAAGAAATAGAAGAAATTACAAACAAAAAATTGGAAGACATGAACAAATCTATGAAAGAAACATGCCAGGAACTAAAAGCTGAAAAAGAAGCAATGAAAAAGGCACAAAATGAAGCAAAGATGGAAATAGAAAATCTGAAGAAAAAAGCTGGAACCACAGACACAAGCATAACAAACAGAGTTCAACAGATGGAAGATAGAATCTCTGAAGTGGAAGAATCAGTAGCACAAATAGATATATCAGTCAAAGAAAATAGTAAAACTAAAAAAGCCATAACTCAAAATGTTCAAGAAATCTGGGACACCATGAAAAGACCTAATTTGAGAATAATAGGAATAGAAGAAGGAAAAGAATACCAGCTCAAAGGAACAGATAATGTTTTCAATAAAATCATAGAAGAAAACTTCCCTGAAACCTGAAGGAAATGCCTATAAACATACAAGAAGCTTACAGAAGACCAAATAGATATGACCCAAATTGTCAGCATGCCACATTATAATCAAGCCGCAAATCATACAGAAAAAACAAAAAATTTGAAGAGCTGCAAAAGAAAAGGGCCAACTCACATATAAAGGCAGACCCATCAGAATATCGCCTGACTATTCAATAAAAACGATGAAAGCTAGAAGGGCTTGGTTAGAAGTTATACAGACACTAAAAGAGCATGGCTGCAAAAAAAAATACTGTACCCTGCAAAACTATCAATCACCATAGATGGAGTAAACAAGATATTTGATGACAAAATCAGACTGAAAGAATAACTATCTACCAATCCAGCACTACAGAGAGTATTAGAAGGAAAATTCCAACCTAAGGACCCCAGATACACCCATGAAATCACAAACAATCAATAATTCCACAGAAGAATACTCCAGAGAAAGGAAATATAAACAAGTTACCACCAAAAATGGCACGAAATATGAATCAATGGTCACTAATTTCCCTTAATATCAATGGACTCAACTCGCCTATAAAACAACACACACTCACAAGATGGATACAACAACAGAAGCCATCCTTCTGTTGCCTACAAAAAACACACCTCAACCGCAAGGACAGACACAGGCTTAGAATAAAGGGTTTGGAAAAGATTTTCCAGTCAAATGTTCCTAAGAAACAAGCAGGGGTTGCAATCCTAATATCTAACAAAGTAGACTTTAAGCTAAAAGATATAAAAAGGGACCAAGATGGTCACTACTCATTCATCATAGGAAAAAAATGGTCAGGAGGAAATTTCAATCTTGAATATTTATGCCCCTAATATAGGGGCACATACTTATGTGAAAGAAACACTGCTGAAGCTCGAATCTCACATCAATTCTTACACCCTAATAGTGGGAGAATTCAATACCTCACTTTCAACCCTGGATAGATCAACCAGATAGAGACTCAGCAGAGAAATAAGGAGTCTAAAAGAGGTTATGATGCAAATGGATTTAATAGATGTCTACAGAAGTTTCCACCCAAACGCAAAGGAATATACATATTTCTCAGCTCCTCATGGAACTTTCTCAAAAATTGACCACATAATAGGTCATAAAGCAAATATCAACAGATACAAAAAAAATGGAAAAAATCCCTTGTAACATATTGGACCACCAGGGCCTAAAGTTAGAGTTCAACAACATCAAAACCCAAAGAAAACCTACCAACTCATGGAAACTAAACATCACTCAGCTGAACCATCTCTGGGTCAATGAAGAAATTAAGAAAGAAATCGAAGTCTTCTGTAATTGAAAGAAAATTAATCCACAACATATCCAAACTTGTGAGACACACTGAAAGCAGTCTTAAGAGGAAAGTTCATAGCACTAGATGCCTACATGAAAAACCTAGAGAAATCCCACACTAGAAACCTAACAGCTCAGCTAAAAGCCTTAGAACAATTAGAAGCAAACTCACCTAGAAGGAGTAGACGGCAGGAAATAATCAAACTTAGAGCTGAAATCAATACAATTGAAACAAAAAGAACAATGCAAAGAATCAATGAATCTAAGAGTTGGTTCTTTGAGAAAGTTTACAAGATAGATAAGCCCTTAGCCAAACTAATGAAAAAACAGAGAGAGAGTGTTCAAATCAACAAAATCAGAAACAAAAAGGGGGACATAACAACAACCCCCAGGAAATACAGAAAAATATCAGATAATATTTTGAAAATCTGTATTCCACAAAAATGGAAAACCTAGAAGAAATGGACAGCTTTCTGGACAGATACCACCTACCAAAATTAAATGAAGATCAGATTAATTACCCAAACAGGCCTATAACCCTTAAGGAAATTGAAGCTGACATTAAAAACCTCCCCAGAAATAAAAGCCCTGGTCCAGATGGTTTCAGTGCCGAATTCTACCAGACATTCAAAGAAGAATTACTACCATTACTCCTCAAACTATTTCACACAGTAGAAACTGAATGAATATTGCCAAATTTCTTTTATGAGGCTATAATTACCCTAATACCTAAGCCACTCAAAGATACAACAGAGAAGGAGAATTACAGACAAATTTACCACTTGAATATTGATGGGAAAATTCTCAAAAAAATTTTGGCAAACCGTATACAACAATGTATAAAAGATATCATCCACCACGACCAAGTAGGCTTCATCACAGATATGCAGGGCTGGCTTAACATACAAAAACTGTAAATGTTATCCATCATATAAACAAACTAAAGAAACAAAACCACATGATCATATCCTTAGATGCAGAAAAAGCCTTTGACAAAATCCAACACTCCTTTATGATTAAAGCCCTGGAGAGATCAGGAATACAGGGAGAATACCTAAATATAATAAAGGCAATTTACAAGAAGCCAACAGCCAGTATCAAACTTAATGGAGAAAAACTCAAAGCAATCACACTAAAATCAGGAACTAGACAAGGATGTCCTCTCTACCCTTATCTATTAAATAAAGTTCTTGAAGTTTTAGCTAAAGCAATACGGGAATGAAAAGAGATTAAGGGGATACAAATTGGAAAAGAAGAAGTGAAACTATCTCTATTTGCAGATGATTTGATTGTATACATAAGTGACCCACAAAATTCTTGCAAGGAACTGCTACAGCTGATAAACACCTTCAGCAAGGTAGCAGAATACAAGATTAACTCAATGAAATCAGTAGCCCTTCTATGCACTAAAGATAGAAGAGCTGAAAAAGAAATAAGGGAAATTATCCTTCATAATAGCTGCAAATACTATTAAATACCATGGAGTAACTATAACCAAAGAAGTAACAGACCTATGTGACAAAAATTTTAAATCACTGAAGAAAGAAATTGAAGAGGATATCAGAAAATGGAAAGCTCTCCCACGTTCCTGGATTGGTAGGATCAACATAGCAAAAATGACAATTCTACCAAAGGCAATCTACAGATTCAATGCACTGCCCATCAAAATCCCAACACAATATTTTTTGGACCTTGAAAGAACAATACTCAATTTCATTTGGAATAACAGGAAAACCATGATTGCCAAAACAATTTTACTCAACAAAAGAACCTCAGGAGGTATCACCATCCCTGACTTCAAGTTATACTATAGAGCTACAGTAATAAAAACAGCTTGGTACTGGTATCAAAACAGACTTGTGGATCAATGGAATAGAATTGAGGATCCAGACATTAACCAAAAAACCTATGAACACCTGATCTTTGACAAAGAGGCCCAAAACATTCAATGGAAAAAAAGATAGTATATTTAACAAATGGTGTTGGCATACCTGGATGGAAGTGTGTAGAAAAATGCTAATAGATCCAAGCCTGTCACCCTGCACAAAATTCAAATCCAAGTGGATCAAAGACCTCAACATGAACCCAGCCACTTTGCACTTGATAGAAAAGAAAGTGGGAAATTCACTTCTATGAATTGGCACAGGCAACCACTTCCTAAATATAACACCATTGGCACAGACACTAAGACCAACAATCAATAAGTGGGATCTCCTGAAACTAAGAAGCTTCTGCAAAGCCAAGGACACTGTCAATAGAACAAAACAACAGCCTACAGAATGGGAAAAGATTTTCTCCAACCCTAGAAGTGATAGAGGACTGATCTCTAAGATATATAAAGAGTTCAAGAATCTAAAACCCAAACCTTGAATAACCCAATCAAAAAAATGAGGTACAGATCTAAAAAGGGAATTCTCAGCAGAGGAATTATGAATGGCTGAAAGGCACCTGAAAAAGTGCTCATCATCTTTAGCCATCAGAGAAATGCAAATCAAAACAACTTTGAGATACCACCTAACACCTGTTAGATTGGCTAAGATAAAGGAACAGATGACAGGCTATGTTGGTGAGGATGTGGATCATGGGGAACACTACTCTATTTTTGGTGGGATTGTAAACTTGTTCAGCCACTTTGGAATGCAATCTGGCAGTTTCTCAAAAATATTGAGAATCAATCTCCCCAAGGACCCAACAATACCACTTCTGTGTGTATACCCTAAAGGTGCATAGTCATACTCCAAAAGTATTAGCTCAACTGTGTTTATAGCAGCATTATTTGTAACAGCAAGAACTGGAAACAACCTAGATGTCCCTCAACTGAAGAATGGATTAACAATCTGTGATACATCTACACACTGGAATACTACTCAGCAGTAAGAAAAATGATATCCTAAAATTTGCAGGCAAATGGATGGATTTGGAGAATATGCTCCTGAGCCAGGTATCACAAACCCAGAAAGATAAGCAGGGGATGTACTCACTCATTAGTGGTCTTTAAACAAACAAACAAGAAAAAAAGCCAAGCAGGCCCAAGCTGCAAACTACAACCACTAAACAGCTTGGGATCAGAAACATCCTGGACTGACCCTTCGGATCCCACTCCAACTATAGGAACACTTGACTCACTCTTGAGTGAGGGGTGACAAAACTGGATTTGCCAGGAGTGGAGACTGCTCCAAGCATTATTGAATCAATGGGACCATAGGACTGTCTGCTCCCTGCCCAGGGAGGGGATGGGGAGTTGTGGAGAAGAAAAAATGTCCTGAAGTGGCGGGAGGTGGAAGGGACCTTGAATGGAGATATACAGGGGTAGGAAAAAAAAATGCAGAGGGAAAGCTGAACACAAAATAATATTATGTACAGCAAGTTATTTGCATTATCACCCTTGATAAGTCATGCTTATGATTTTTATTTTCTTTATAGTTATTGTTAACTTATCAGCATTTTAAATTCAATATACTGTTTTTCTTGATAAATACAAAAAAAAGAATCTTAAAAAACATCTAAAAAAATAAGAAAAATTACAAATGGTTCAATGGTAGGATTTTTTAAACTCTATATAACTGTCATAGATGTAAAGTCTTCATAAAATTTCAGTACAGTTTGGTTCATTTCTTTGTGTGAAGCATATTACAACACAATCTAAAAGTCAAAATCTGCAAAAAGAACTTGGGTGAAAGACACAGCATTGTTCAACATCTTTAGCCATCAGAAAAAAAATGCAAATTCAAACAATTTTGAAATACCTTTTTATACTGTCAGAATGGCTGAAATCAAAAACACAAGTTTATTTTGCTTATGCTGGAGAGGATGCAGAGCAAAAGTAACACTCCTCCATTGTTGGTGGGAGTGTAAACTTGTACAACCACTTCATAAAGCAATATGGAGGTTCCCCAGGAAACTAAAATTCAATCTCCCCAAAGATCCAGCAATACCACTATAGTTTATATTTCCAATGGATGCACATTCTTACCCCAAAGGCATTACCTCAACTATGTTCCTAGCAGCATTATTCATAATAGCAAGAACCTAGAAACAACCTAGATGTTCCTAAACTGAAGCCTGGGTTAACAAATTGTGGTACATTTACTCAATGGAGTATACTCAGAAGAAAAAAATGGCATTCTAAAATTTGCAGGCAAATGTATGGATTTGTAGAATATCCTCCTGAATGAGGTAACACAGGCCTATAAAGAGATGAATGGAATGTACTCACTCATAAGTGGGTTTTAGACAAAAAGCAAGGAATATGGAAGCTGCAATCCACAACCCCTCAACAGCTTGAGATCAGTAGAAAGCCAGAATTGCCAAAACAATTTTGCTCAACAAAAGAACCTCAGGAGGTATCACCATCTCGAACTTCAAATTATTCTATAGAGTCACAGTAATAAAAACAGCTTGATACTGGCATAAAAACAGACTTGTGGATCAATGGAATCAAAGTGACATTAACCTACACACCTATGAACACTTAATTTTTGAAAAAGAGACCAAAAATATTCAATGGAAGTAATATAGTATCTTCAAAAAATGATGTTGGCATAGCTGGATGGTAATTTGTAGAAAAATGAAAATAGATCCAAACCTATCACTTAACAAAAAACTTAAATCCAGTTGGATCAAAGGCCTCAACATAAACCCAGCTACACTGAACTTGATAGAAAAGAAAGTGGGAGATACCCTCCATCACATTGGCACAGGTGACCACTTCCTAAATATAACACCAGTAGCACAGACACAAAGAACAACAATCAATAAGTGGGACCTCCTGAAACTGAGAAGCTTCTGTAAAGCTAAGGACACAGTCAATAGGAAAAAACAACAGCCTACAGAATGAGAAAAGATTTTCACCAACCCTACAAGTGATAGAGAATTGATCTCTAGAACATATAGAGAACTCAAGGAACTAGAGCCCAAAACCTTGAATAACCAAATCAAAAAGTGGGTTTCAGAACTAAAAAGGAAATTCTCAGCAGAAGTATTACAAATGGCTGAAAGGCACTTGAAAAAGTGTCCAACATCTTTAGCCATCAGAGAAATGCAAATCAAAACAACTTTGAGATACCACCTTACACCTGTCAGAATGCCTAAGATTAAAAACACAGTTGACAGCCTATGCTGGAGAGGATGCAGAGCAAGGGGAACACTCCTCCATTGTTGGTGGGAGTGTAACCTGGTTCAGCCACTCTGGAATGCAGTATGGTGGTTTCTCAGAAAACTTGGAATCAATCTTCCCAAGGATCCAGCAATACCACTCTAAAGCATATACCCTAAAGATGAACGTTCACACCCCAAAAGCATTAGCTCAGCTATGTTCACAGCAGCATTATTAGTAATAGCAAGAACCTGGAAGCAACCTAGATGCCCCTCAACTGAAGAATGGATTAACAAACTGTGGTACATCTACACAATGGAGTACTACTCAGCAGTAAGAAAAAAATGATATTCTAAAATTTACAGGCAAATGGATGGATATGGAGAATGTCCTTCTCAGCAAAGTATCACAATCCCAGAAAGAGATGCAGGGGATGTAATCACTCATTAGTAGATTTTAAACAAAAAAAAAATCATATCCAAGATGCAAACCACAACCCCTGAACAGCTTGGGATCTGAAGCACTTTAGACTGGCACCTTGGAGCCAGTTTCCTCCAGAGGATCACCTGACCCAGTCTTGATGTTGGAATGAGAAAAGCAGATTCACCTGGAGTGGATGCTGAACTAAATTACCTTGGGACCTTGGGACCTCCTGCCCTTGCTGGGGAGGGGATAAGGAAATGAGGAGAAGACTGAGTGACTGGGAGGGGCTGGAGGGGAAAGGGAGTTTGAACAAGGGGATACATGGATAAAAATGAGACTTTACTCATAATAAATAAAAAAAGAAATCATAGCCTAATGTTGATTTAAAATATTTTCTAGTCTGTTTTAGGTATTGTTCTTTTCCTAATGTCCCAGGTTGCTAAGTGTTACAGTATTTCCAAATATCAATTATAAAAAATCTTTCTACTCCTGTTACTTTTCCATAAAATGCAGATTGTGCAACATTCTATAAGTGATATGAAGTTAAAGGCTGATTCTGAGAAATCCAGGTCTTTGAATCTGCTTTCCATGTGGCATGTCTCTCTGCAGCAAATAACACTGACATTCTAAAAGCTCTAAGATCACATTTTATGTGGTGAAATTCAAATTTATATGAGTGGTTGGTATTGATATTTGTTTTAGATGAAGACTTTGTATATTTATAAAAACATAAAATGTGGGGCTTTTGATTTAATTTTGACTCTTAGTGATTGTTGGGAATTGTATTATGTAGTTGGTGTGACCATAGATCTTGATATTCATCAAAATCTGAAATGGCAATATCAATTTATTCATGATTCTATCACTCACTGTCTTTGGGGATGAGCTGTTGCTTTTAGTAAAGTCTCTGTTTATTGTGTTCTTTTTGTTTTTGTTGTTTGTTTGTTTGTTTGTTTGTATCAAAGCCTCAGGAACCAGATGCTGGAATAAAAACCTGCCCAGAGAAGCAGAGAAAGCACAGAGCTGCCTCCTCCTCTGCTGTCATTCATAATGAGAGCTTTCTCCTAGGGTGTCTCAAACAAAAAATAAAACTCCTCATAAAAGATAATGTTCTTCCCTTCTACTAACCCCCGTCTCTTCCCCACTTTTGATTTTTTTTCTGATAACTGGTCTCCTGTTCCTCTTCTTGACCTATGGTTGATTTTACTTAATCCTGTTTACCATATTCAAGCAGAAAGCTCTAGTATTGAAGATGTGTGCTGGAGTGAGCTACAGTATAGCTAGAAGTAGATTGTTCCAGTAAATATCGAAATCCGTGAGTTCACAGGATAATCAAATATCGTACAATAATGAGCAAAAGTAAAATATATTGAATAAATGGTTCCTTAATGTGTGGTAAAATTTGACTCAGAAAATTTTAAGAAAATCTAAAAAAACAGATTGAATGATATAAATTCTTCTAAACAAAATAAAGACAAGTTTAACAACAAAAAAATAAGTTTCCTTTTCAATTTACTTCTTCCTACTCATTTCAAATCCACTAGGAAGTCAATACATCTGTTGTAAGAATTAGGCTTTGCACTGTTTCTTCTCGGCATGAAATGTTAATACTCTAATTATGTCATGATTTTTTCTCTGCAAAGAAAAGTGGCATCGGAGCATAAGGCCAAAGTTTCCAAAAGGTATGAAATTCCAAGATCACAAGGTCTCTTAAAAAAATGTTTCTAAGCACCTATTCCTCTGGTTTGGTTTTCTTTTGATTTATTCTTCTTTCATCCAATACTTACTGACCACAGACAGTCTCATCTCCCTTTTATCAGTTCCATCATTACAGTCTCCCCACCCAACCCCTGCCTCCTGCTTCCCCACTTCCCCAGATCTACTACTTCTCAGTTTCCCTTCAGAAAATAGCAACTATCCAATGAGATCAAACACTGCAAAACAAAATGCAGTAAGACTAGACACAAACCTTCAAACCAAAACTGGATGAATCAATTTAGTAGGAGAAGAGGATCCCCCAAAATAAGCAAGAGTCAGAGACATCTAACTTTTACTTTTAGGAGTCTTACAAAAATCCAAAGCTAAACAACCACAGAATGTATGTAGAGGATCTAAATCAGACAATACAGGCTGGCTCCATGATTGCCACTTCAGACTCTGAGCATCTATGAGCCCTGCTTAGGCAATTTTGTGGATTATGTTCTTTTGGTATCTTCCATCCCTCTAGCTCCTACAATCTTTCCTCTCCCTCTTCCTTAAGGTTCCCTAAGATTCACCTAATGTTTAGCGATGGGTCTCTGCATCTGCTCTGGGCCGTCCAGCCCCTGGTTCCTAGCCTTCCATGCAGTGTTGAGCTTTGGCTCCTTCTCAGGGATTGGGCATCAAGTTAGACGAGTCATTAATCATCCAGTCTCACAAACTCTGAGTCATCATTGCCCAAGCATATCATGCAGCATATATTCCTAACCAAAAGAGATAATTAAAAATTCCTTTACTGGACTAATCTTTTTTTTGGAAATACAAAAGATATGCACTTCTTAAGTATTGCTGAGAGTGCTATCTGTTAGATCATCTCAAGCAACATATTTGCCAGGACAACCAAATCCACATGGAGAGATTTTAGTTGTGAAATGTCATTAAGGCATGTCTGATCATTTAAACTTGGCATGCCAGAATTTACCATGGTAAGATGAGTGGGCAGAAATGTGGGAAGGACTGTGGCATCATCTTCTTGTGAATTATGAAGGAAAGGATGGGTCAGGCAAATCAGGAAGGATTTACCTGCTTAAGACTGGACCATATAAATGATTTGCAAGGTATGTAGATGGTGTGAGCTCAGTATTTGAGTTTAATAACTGTAATTTTTATGGAACAGAAAGAACTCCAAATTATGAAAGTCCAGTAGAAAGAAGTATTTAGGTTTTAAGCTTAAATTCGCTGTTTTATATATATATAAAGGCCAGGCCTTTAAGGAAGCTGTTTCTATCACTAGAAATTAGTTTACCCTGGAGAAGGCTGTTCCTCTTAAGTCAACAAGGCTCTAGATGACAGAACATGAAAAGAACAGAAAGTAATAAAACATTTTTAAAACACCCTGTAACTCAATTTTGACATTGTTGTAGAAAAAAAGCTATAGATAGGATGAAAACTAATAAGCTTGGCTGTGTTACAGCAAAATATAAAATATTGTTGGCTCTTGTTTGAGTCTTGTCAAGAGCCACTTGACTATAGTAAGTCTTAGGCCAGTCCTGACCCAGAGAAGATTACTGTCTGGCTACAATTTAAGTGTGTCCTTAGGACAGACCTTGAGAAATAAGTGACCAGATAAGTTCTATTCATATTAATACTCTAAAGACTAGGATATAACAAAGGCTTCTATTTAAAATTGAGTTTTAGAACATGTGCTATGCAGACACAGGTGACTAGCCACCACTGCTCCAGCGCCAATATTATACTGTTTGATTGCAACATGTAGACTAGAGGACCCTACTCATGAAATCTCAGTACTGTCCTGCAGCCATCACTGGACAAACCGTTTGGAAGGAGTATGAGTTTTAGATAGGATACTGTACAAAATTAGTAGATCCCAGACACATTTCTTAAATGTTAGGGTTAGGGTTAGGTTAGAATCAGACTTGGGTATGGACTTGTTGACTTTAACTCAGTTGCCCTAACTGTGAATGGACTTGTGAATTCATCCATTGTTTCTACACAGTCTAAGTCCTGCTACAAAGAAGAGTCACCTGTTTGTGTGTTGAGTATTAGTCCTCTAGGTCTTGGTGCCAACTGAGGATCCTAAACTGATCATATCAGCAAATTCAGCTTTTAACTTGTTCAGTTTGCATAGGGAACCAGAGGGACACATACTTGCCAAAGTTGGTTCCATGGTATATGAAATGACCCTGTAATTTAGTTGCAAAATGGCCACTCAGATATCCAGATAGACCCAAATCTGCCTCGACTTTAAGGAAGGTCAACTGACCTCTTATTCTGAGGATCATGAGATGTCCTGTTTTAAAGCTTCAGCTTCTCTCAACTGTGCATTAAGAAAGTTATGCCTCTTCAGAAACATAGAAAGAGATGAACCTATTTGTGTCTCTAAAGACAGCCTATGGACCTCAGCGTTAGCTTGAAACCTTGGAACACCGCTATTATTTAAAGTCTTCAAAGAGTAGTGCTTGCTCAAGATCATAAACTGTATTAATCATAGCTCCAAGAAGAAAAAAAGTACAAATCTATATTAAAGGTTCTACAAAGTTAATAAACTGATTACGTGTGACTTATTAAAGGTAAGAGGTTATAGGTCTGGAGACAAGTTATCCTATGTTATCTTTACCTCCTTAATAGTCATTCATCTTCCCTTCTGTTCTTGACCTAATATCCTCATGAGTACTAGAAAAATTCTGTTTGTACTAGCAGAACATTGGTTACTACCCACTTAGAAATGCCATCAGACAGTATATAAGGCCCAGTACAGAAACTTCCTGCTTTCCTGTTAATTAGTCTACCTGATACCGTCTACCAAAATGTTTGAAACGTGCCTTTATGTACAACTTTTTTTGTTCTCTAACAATGAAAACTGTGAAAGAATCACCATACTAGAACAAGATGGGGGGAATAACTTGAATCCATATTCCTGGCTATAGTCATTCATATACACAGACAACTGTGTTTTATTCACTTTGAGATGAGAGTTGTTTTTGAACTGATACCTCTGATATAATAAGATCTCTCTCATAAACCAAAGGAAACAAGACTCATGTTATACCTGAAAACAGGCCTGCTCTCTATAAATCTTGACTGGAACATTATATAGTACTACCACCTCCAGTCCAGGTCCTGAAACAATCTAGCCTACCAGGTCCAAACAGGACCCACACTGATCTGCTACAAACCATGATTCCACTATGGATACAGTATGAATTCTAGTCCTGGGCCCCACCCAGCTTCTCTGTTGTTGTAGAGGTAGTTGGTCCTTGACTCTGAATAGAAAAGAGTTAGCTGCCAAAACAATCTGTAAAGATGGACTGTGTGAAAGCTTCTTCAAGTAAATGAATGCGCAAGTGGATATAAAGCAAACAAATGTGAAATAAGAATGCTAACTTGTGGGATGAGGCCATGCCATATTATTCTATGCTACTCTCAACTGTACAAAACAGTTTCAGGCTGTACTTGCCCTAAGATACTCCTTTTTATAAAATAACTCTATTTTGAGTGTAAATGTCAAGATAGAATGACTCTGTCCATATACACGAAAGCATCTGTCCAGCATGATCCACAAGGCACAGACTGATACAACATTACTAAAAGTAAAGAGGTTTTCACGTGTAAACTACCCAGAATAATCTGGGACTATATAAGCATATGAGTCTATTAAAATCAAATAAAGAAATGGGATTTAGAACTAAAAAGGGAATTCTCAGCAGAAGTATTACAAATGGCTGAAAGGCATTTGTAAAAGTGCTCAGCATCTTTAGCTATTAGAGAAATGCAAATCAAAACAACTTTGAGATACCACTTTACACCTGTCAGAATGCCTAAGATTAAAAACACAGATGACAGCCTATGCTAGATAGGATGCCAAGCAAGGAGAACATTCCTCCATTGTTGGTGGGAGTGCCAACTTGTTCAGTCACTCTGAAATGCAGTATGGCAGTTTCTCAAAAAACTGGGAATCACTCTCCCCAAGGATCCAGCAATACCACTCTAAGGCATATACCCTTAAGACACACATTCGTACCCCAAAAGCATTAGCTCAACTATATTCATAGCAGCATTATTTGTAATAGTAAGAACCTGAAAACAACCTAGATGCCCCTTAACTGAAGAATGGATTAACATCTACACAATGGAGTACTACTCAGCAGTGAGGAAAAAAATGATACTCTAAAATTTGCAGGCAAATGGATGGATTTGGAGATTATCCTCCTGAGCAAGGTATCACAATCCCAGAAAGAGAAGCAGGGGATGTACTCACTCATTAGTGGAGTTTAAAAACAAAAATGTCATTGTATACAAGAGCTCAAGGCTAGAACATAGCTGAATGACACAGTGCTTCACTTCTGCACTGAAGGCCTCTGGCATGGGTGTGGGTGAGAAAGGATTTGTTTTCTTTAAGGGTCTTTAAGGGCCACAGGAAGTTTAATTATGCTCCAGTAAGTAAATGGAGCTTTTTTCTAAACGGCGAGGTCATAAGAGTGGGTATGAATCTGAAAGGATTAATAATTGAGTTTGATGGGGTACATGATGTAAAATCACCAAAAAATAAATAATATATATATGAAATAAATAAATAAAACCAAATAAGGAAAATCAAGCCTAAAACCTTAACAGAAATATCTGGTGAAGGAACTTAACAGTGTGCTGGATTGTTTTATATCAACTTGACTAGAGTTATTTAAGGTGAAGGAACCTCAAGCAAGAAAATGTCTCCCATAAGATCAAACTGTAGGCAAGCCTATTGGGCATTTTATTAATTATTGATGGTGTATGGTACCACTCTGGGTTGATGCTTCTGTGTTCTGAAAGAAAGCAGATTAAGAAAGCCTTAAGGAGCAAGCCAGTAGGCAGCACTCCTCCTTGGCATGTGGGTCAGTTATTGCCTCCAAGTTTCGGCTCTGACTTTCTTCAATGATAGACAATGATGTGAACATGCAAGTTAAATAAACTCTTTTTCCCCAAGTTGTTTGAAACATGGCATTTCATCAAAGCAATAGGAACCTAACTAAGACAAAAAAGTCTCTCTTAAGCCCTTTTAACAGAAGGATACTCAGTATTACAATGATAAGAGCCCCACAAATATATCATCCAATCATTTTGTATCTGAGTCAAAAGACAATCAGAATTCCTGACTATCACAAGAGCTTCAACTCAGCTTGGTCTCCACTACTAAAATAGCTCACTTGAATCACTGTTCATCATCAGTCCAATCATCAATCTATGTGAACCTGGTCCTTCACTTCACCTCCATATCTTCCCTAGTTCTACTCCATGGATGGGCAACTATTTTTACCTTAAATTTCACCTCAGCTCTAACCTCACTGCTGAGTTATTACAGTGAGGCTTGCAGTGGAGTTCTAATGGTGTTCATTATGTAATACCCAGAGACTCACTGTTTCTGCATCAGTTCTCTGCCTCTGCCTTTCAGCAGAACTGGTTGTCATATTCCAGCACCTGAAACTGTTGTAGTCAATAAATTAAATGATAACAATAACTTCTAAGATTGTGAGAAGACAAAAGAATTTTTGTCTGTTCCTAACATATTGTACTCACAAAACTAATAAAAATTCAAAACCTAGCCCTAAATTTACAATATAAAAACATCACAAACTAAATATATGCACACACAGTACATATATATATATATATATTTCTTCATACAGAGAAATTGGCTTTTAGTTTTTATAGCCCCTGTAACTTCTAAGTAGATGTAATAATAAATTTTGGCTCTTATTCTGTTTTTTTTAATGCTGTATATGAATGCAGATGCCAGTGGAGGATAGATCTCCTGGATCTGAAATTACAGAAAATTATGAGCCACCAAATATGAGTGCTGAGAATCAAACTCTGGTCCTCTGTGGGAACAGTACTTGCTTTTAACTGCTGAGCCATTTCTTTATTTTTTCAAGTTGATTCTTAAGAAAATTTCAGACAATAAAGGGTAAAATATAATCTTTTGTTATTTACAAGCTCTTTCAAACACTTCTGCACTTATGTTAATGAAATAATTTTTTTCATTTCCCTAGATACCCAAGGATAGGAGGTTCTTTGCCAGTATAATCAACCATGGACTTGGATAGTTGCTACTTTTAGCCCCACTCACCAACCCAAGGGGTAGAAAAGCTGAAGGTTAAAAGCTAATTGCCAATGACTAATGATTTAACCAATCATGCTTGTCTAATGAAATTTCTGTAAAATTCCCCAGAAGACTTGCCTTTGGGAGCTTACAGATCCTAAACACATTGAAGTTCCTGGAAGAAAACATGCATACTCAGAGGGGCCATGGCAGCTCTAAATCCTCATATGATCTCACCCATGCATTGCTACATCTATCCTTTATTATAAACCAGGAAATATTTGTGTGATTTCCTGAAATATATGAGCTATACTAAATCAATCTAAGGTGAGAGTTCTGGAACTCTGATGTATTACTGGTACAGACACATATAAGCTTTTTTCAGTGAAAGTCACTGATTCAACATTTGGGTTCACGGGGCAGCAAACAGCAGGATTCAATGGCATCTGTGTCTTCATTTTCTGTCTGGCTGTCTTCTTTCTTTGTATAAAGGCACAGAAATATTGTCCTTGATATTTCCTTTTGAATCACTGTGGAGCCCCCAAATTTTATAGGACAATCAGCTCCTAGTAGAGGTCAATTATCTGTAAGAGTGAGACTGTATATTGAGGCAGAAGTAATCTTCCTTTGATAACTACCATATCCCATTCAAATTGTAAGAATGTCTTGGTCCACCTTGCAGACCCAGAACTGAGACAATAATCTGCAAGATTACATGTTGGCTCAGAGCTACTGAATTTATATTTTTTGCTCTCTGTCTCATTTCTTGCCCTATTTAGACCATAAAGTCGTATTAATACTCCAAAAGCAGATGTGGGGTCACTTGACCCCTTCATTTATTCACCTTTTCAGTGCAACCCAACCACATTGAATAAAATCACTCTCTTAAAATTGTTTCTCATTAGATTGTTCCCAGAGCTGTATGTCCTAGTTTCCCTTTTTTGAAGATATTGTAGTTTGCTGAGTGCCTTAAATTGCAACATCTAAAACTATGGGAGATGACTGAGCTAACTGACTCCATATTCACTAATTAAATACTTAAAACATACCTTTCCTTAGGCTGATGTCAGCAGCTACCTGCAGCATTCACCCTACATTTATCTTAAAGTGTGCTCAGAGGA
Source organism: Sigmodon hispidus (assembly GCA_004025045.1). Taxonomy (NCBI): domain Eukaryota; kingdom Metazoa; phylum Chordata; class Mammalia; order Rodentia; family Cricetidae; genus Sigmodon; species Sigmodon hispidus. The sequence goes on from PVIH01001235.1 coordinate 145,441, forward strand.
TTAATTAAAAACAATGAAAGACATGAAATAGTTAAAACTTCATCATTCATTAAGGAAAGTCTTTTAAAAGGCCAAAAATAGCATCAATTCCAGGACTATGTGAAGAGTCAGTGGTAAGGGTGCTTCCCACCATACCTAACAACCTGAGTTCTATACCCAGGATTCACATATACACATAGAAAGCGCTCTCTCTTGCTCATTCTCTCTCTGTCTCTCTCTCTGTCTCTCTCTCTGTCTCTCTCTCTCTCTCTCTCTCTCTCTCTCTCTCTCTCTCACACACACACACACACACACACACATACACACACACACACAGACACACACGCACACACACAAGGAAAAACTGTACATTTTTTTAAAAAAAAATAGAACTTCTTGCTAAATTAAACAATAAAATAACTTTTGAAGCAAGCTATAAGGAACAATGCCAGGGATAAGGAGTTTCTACCTTCCCTTGGGTATCATAGTCAAGCTGGGCTATGGCATGCTTACTCCTTGTACCACCCTAAGAGTTAGTGACCTCATACAGGAAGAGCTCAGGAGACTAAACTGTACTCCTCTTGAGCAACAGTTTCTGATAAAATGAGGTATACTGGGTCAAGCATATTTAAAAATCTCAAGGATTACCCAAAATCTTCTAAAAGCTTTCCATTCTGAAGCCCCAGCTACTGCCAGGAGAGCTCTTGGAAATGTTCTTTGTTTTAAAGCTAGCCAGGCTTCTGGCTTCATTTTTGCTTTAGAATTTGTCTTTGTTCTGATTATTCAACTAATTTATAGGCCCCCTCTGTGTGGGATGTGAATAAACTAGGCACAGCTGTTATCTGTATCACAAGCCCTATACTGCACAGCACAGGAAAGGGAGGATGAGGAACTTCTCAGTAAGGGCTTACATTGGGGGAAAAAATAGAATTTAGTTTCTTTTTGAAAAAAATCATTAGATGCCAGTCTATGCCTCCCACTAATAGTATAGAGAATCCCAGAAGTGACCCAGATAAAACTGTTTGGCAAGACTGCCCCAGACTCTCTTCTGATACCCTCTTCATCTGCAAAAGTGTAGGAAGTACAGTTGAAAAAGCCATATCATTAAGCACACAGGGCTGCTTTCCTCAAAGGAAGAAATGAATGAGTCCTGGTCATCCCGGATAAAGTGATCAAATAAAGAAATGATCTTTTGCTACTCTAATCCAAACTTTTGGTGTTCTGCAAGTTTCTTGTACCTTTATAGGCATGTCTTTCTTTAGGTTAGCGAAATTTTCTTCTATAGTTTTGTTTAATGTATTTTGTGGGGTTTCATGCTGATTCTCCTTCTTCTATTCCTATTATTCTTGGGCTTGGTCTTTTCATGCTGTTCCTGATTTCCTGGGTGTTTTGTGTTAGAACTTTTTGATATTTGACATTTTCTTTAACTGATAAATTTATTTGTTCTATAGTATCTTCAGCACCTGAGATTCTCTCCCATCTCTTATATTCTGTTGGGGATACTTGCATCTGTAGTTTCTGTTGACTTACCTTGATTCTCTATTTTCTGAATTCCTCCAGTGTATGTTTTCTTTATTGCTTCTATTTCAATTTTTATGTCATGAATAGTTTACTTCACCTGTTTGATTTTTCTTGGCTTGTGGGGGTGGCATTCTTTAAAGGATTTGTTGATTTCCTCTAATTTTTTTATTGTCTTTTCCTCAGTTTCTTTAATAGGGTTTTTCATTTCCTCTATAAACACTTCAGTTGTCTTCATTAAATTATTTTAAGATCATTTTTTGTGCATTGGCTGTTTTAGAATATTTATGTATTGCTGTCAATGGATAACTGGGTTCTGGAGCTGCCATTTTGGTGTAGTGATTTGTATTTTCACACTGGCATTAGGTACCTGGTTTTGGGGTGATCAGTGTTAATCCCTGATGTCTGACTTTGTCTTTGTTGGATAAATGTTTTGTTACTTGGGTTCTGTTTCCTCTTTGGTTTTCTAGTCTTTGTGTCCTGGATTTCTGGCAGCTGCAATGACCTCTGTTTTGAGCAATTGGGAGCTGGCCTTCTGGTGGTTAGCTTGGCCTTTGGCGCAGCAGGCATCTCAGTTCTTCTGGTTGGTGTGTCCTACACCTAAATAGTCTTATCAAGCTAGTATGGCTTGTACCTGTTCTGACTGGTGTGGTTTCTGACTGACTGGTGGAAGTCCACTGGGTGGAGCAGCAGAGCAGAGATGTCCTAGGTGGGGGAAGGATCTTGGGTGACAAAAGCGAACTTTTGCTATTCTACTAGAAGCCAGACTTTAACTTAATATTCCTCAAATCCTGATCATTATTAAGGCCCCCATTTTAAGGCATTTTGTCTCTCAGTGAATAGAGTTCATCCTTATGAAAGAGGTCTTATATACTTTTCATGCCCCATTAATAGAGCTATTCTTATGCTTATTACAAATCCTTCCTCTCTAGGGTTTAGCCCTAAGCTCTGTTGATCAGCCAGTAGAACACATACTTATTTTAAAGGTCACAGGTGTTTTGCTACTTTGCTAGGGAGTTTCTATGTAGCTATGCCTACAACTTTGTTGAGATAATTGACACATGGCAACGCTTTTCCAAAGTTCTTACTGTGCTTTAATATGAAAAAAAATTAAAACACAGATCAGACTCTCTTGAAGTTTGGATCCATTCTGACTGACCAAGTCTTTATGGTTCATTTCCTTCCAATTGTGACATCTTCAGAGAACCTCAAACACGGAAGTGCTTTAGACTAGTAGGGCTTGCATATAGCCACCTGGGCAACATTTCTTCTCATGTTATTCTTCTTCCTCAAGTCCATTTTAAAATTCTGTCTCTATACTTCTTTCTAGAGACTCCCACCAACATACAAAATCATCTTATCTGTGTCTACTTGAAATGAGACCACAAAATGAACCTGAGCGATAGTTTTCTCACTTTTACTTTTAAACTAGACTTCATGAAACCTACAAATATATATATATATATACACAATTTTATATATATATGCAATTTTGTGTATATATATATACATATATATACATATAACTTTAACAAAAAAAATGGAGCAATAGTTCCCCAGTTAAGAGTATACTGCTTTTTCAGAGGTCTCTAACTGAACCCACATCAGGTGGCTGACAAACCACTCTAAATTCAGGTCCAGAAGATCCAATGCCTCTGGCCTCTGAGAGCACTTGCACTCATTTGCACATACTCACATACCCACATACTGCCACATACGCATATACATGAACAGAAATAGCCTTTAAAAAGAAAGAAGCAAAGGCTGAGATCTCACAATGGGACTAACTCTTTCTATTTTCTTTACTCAATGATGCTGGTCAATTCTCACTGGTTTTATGCCACAATTATCCACTGTAGTCTTAGATTCCTTATTTGACATGAACAAATCGCAGCCATAGTATCTGTTCTGGACCCCAGTAACAGATGCACACTACTCCAAATTATGCCATACGTGAAAGGCAATACAGAAGATAGAAAGATTTTAGAGAACATCCAGTACATTTCTCTCCCACCTTAGTACAGCACTTGACTCATTTTTCTCCTGTGCATAACAACACTGTGGTAACACCATATGTACTATTTTATATTTCTTTCATATGCTTCCTCAAATATGCATAACAAGGAAAATGAATAGCACTAATGTCATTTTGTTAAATATGTCTATTATAGAGATGCTATGGTTCAGTGCTAATGGAGGTTTCTGGTGCTTTTGAGTTCTCAATGTTGCATGCTACAGTGATTAATGGAAGGCCAGAGTGCTTTTCTGCAACAAAGGTCTGTCATGTTAAACACCCACCCGCTCCCTGCCTATTTTGTTTCACAATCCACATTAATTTTCCTGGGACTCAACCTCTACATTCAATCTATCATCTACATTCAATCTATCATCAACCCTCACTCCAGAACATTGTGTGTGTGTGTGTGTGTGTGTGTGTGTGTGTGTGCGTGTGTGTAGATAGGGAGAGAGAGAGAGAAAAAGAGAGAGAGAGAGAGAGAGAGAGAGAGAGACTGTCTTTGTACATTCTACCCTATTTAAGACTCCATTTTTGGCTTAAGATTGTATAATAGCTTCTTAATTCCTTTTTCTATGTTTGGCCCTGCCCTACTATAGTCCATTACTAATTCTCAGGTCAGCTTATTAATTTGAAATGTAAATTAGAAGTCCAGTATGCTACCCATTGCACCACAGGGCCACATTCAAATGTAAATTAAACAAAGTCATAGCAAGGTTTTAACAAAGTAATAAAGTAGTGTGTGTGTGTGTGTGTGTGTGTGTGTGTGTGTGTGTGTGTGTGTTGTGCAGTTGCCTGCGGATGTGAAAACTAGCTTGTCTTTGAAAAGAGGAGTTTCATTTGAAACATGCAGCTTAAACATGTTGACAGTTTGGTTGCAGCTGTGCATAGACAAAACTATGAATGGTGAGTAATGCAAACAAGCGGCACATGAAGCCCATCCCCATCCTAGAAGTCATTATCGTCTATGACCATGCTGATTCTGGCCTGCTTGCTTCTGCAAACATCCCTCAGTTATTGCTCTCCATGTCCTTATGGGGCCTCAGCCAGTCATTCTTCAAACACAGGAGCCCTCTTACCTCTCAGCACTCCTCTTCACAACTAGATCCTTTTCATCCTTCAAGAAAGATGTACCTTTCATCTTAAAATCTTTATGTCATTTGTGAGAAGCAGCTATGGATATAACAAGCACTGTTAGGAGTTGTGGAGTTCAGTGGAGATGCTACCCGGTGAGAGCTGACACTCTAGCAAGGATGAATGTTTCAGACTGTAGTGGCTGGAAAGGGAGGCCGACTTGACAGAGGCTTTCTGTGAAGTGCCCTCTAAGTCAAGACCTGAAGGATAGAAAGGAGCCAATGATGCAGAGGAACACTACAAAGCAAGAGTGATGTTAAAAAGATTGGATGAGGATATAATTACTCAGTTCAAAAAGAATTTCAGCAATTTTTCTATAGCCATATTATACAAAAATCTCATCATTCCTTGTAATTTTCAAAACTGATGCTATTGTTTTGAAAATATAAAACTGCAGTTATTAATGTTTGTTATCAATGTTGATTCCTCAAATTATTTTGTCAGGGTAAAGAATTAAAGAAAGTTCACTTCATTCTTTTTCTTGCTTGATAGAAATCAGCACTGCTTTAAAGGTCAATAGTATAACTGCATCATATTCTTATCAAATAATATTTGAGGGGTGAATAATAACACATGAAAAAAGTTAGTTATTTCACTAAGACACAGTCTTCATGATCTTTCTGGGTAATCAAGCTCCCCATCAGTGAATATGATGCCTGTCAAACAGGAGTCTGCCTGGACTATTGGCTCTCTTTCTTGTGGCAAGAATATCAACTTAGGAATTTTCTTGGTACCACAACAGCCGTAAGCTAACAGGCACAGGTACAACCAGGAACCAGAATTCATAAGCTAAATTCAGAATCTTGAAATTTCAAATGTTTCGGTACATCATTAAAGGCAAAAAAAATTCCTGAATAAGTGTAATTATTTAATACTTACACAAAACCCTGTTTTTTTTTTTTTCTATTTCCTTGCAACCTCAGTGCCAGATGTACCAACATTTATTTCCAGCCACAGTATTTTTAGGGTTCCTTTTTCACATACCCTTGCCAACATTTTCCACCCTTTGTCTTTTTTATAATAGTTATCTCCAAGAGCATATATTAATATCAAAGGTGGTACTAAATTGCATTTTCTTATGGATTCAGTATGGGGAGCCTCTCTCAAGCAGATGCTCATCATTTTTCAGTTCTTCTTTGAAACAGTGTCTGTTTGGCTGATATAATTTTCAAATTGGTAATTCTTTATAAATTTTAGATATTAACTCTTTATTATACTTGTGCTTTGAAAGCACTTTTCCAGTTCATAGATTGGCTCTTCGTTATGTTTATTATGCTAAAGATCATTTGTTTAAATGAATGCCTCCACTCATTTAGTTTGACTTATGTGCTTCAGCTTTTGAACAAATATCAAAAGTGTCATCTATAAGATCAGCTCCTAAGATACTCTCACTTTCTCCTTTTCAAGGAGTTTTGTTGTGCTAGGGACTTAAATATAAGGACTTTTTCAATTTGAGTTAGTTTTATGTGTGCTGCAAGAGAAGAGTCCTGTTTCCTCCACTGCCTGTAGAAAATGAGCTGCTCAACACCAGTTATTAGAGAGGCCATTCTCGTCTCACTCTATCTTCTGGGTTCACTTGTTGGAAATGCGGTGATTTGATGAGTTCAGATTTTTGGGGGGGATTTCCTTTTTGTTTACTGACCTACATTCATGTTTTTCTGCCAGTAGCATAGCAGTTTTATTGCTACAGATTTATAGCATAATTTTAAGATAAGGAGGGAATTATAATGCCTCCAGCATTGACTTATTTCTCAGTGTTATTTTGGCCACCTATGTTCCCATAAGTATTTTAGAACTGTATCTTCAAAATAAATATCATGAGAATTTTGACAGGGATTGCACCATGTATATACAATATTTTAACTTAAGTGTGTGTTTGTATGTGTGTGTCTGTTCACACTTGTGTATTAGGTAGTAATATAGCCATTTCAAAGATGATCTAGAAAGCCTTCATTTAGATATACATCCATAGGAAATTAAGCCATCACTTCTTAAAAATGTCTATGTTCACTGAAGTATTGTTTATAATAGTCAATACACAAAGACAAATGTTTCTTGACAGGTAACAGATATGTAATAAATCTTTTTATTTACTGCAACAAGGAAAGACATGAATCGTAAGGTGGTTAGTTAAGTAAGACAAATAAAAAAGCTCAATCTGTCTCATTTTAATGTGGAATTGCAGCTGAATAGGTAACATATACCTATAACCTAAGCCATCAGGAAAAAAAGAAACTAGAATTTCATGAGTTTCCACCTAGATTAAAAAAAAAAAACCATAGGGAAAAAATCATTTTCAAGAGGATATTTTTTGAAAGAGATAATCATTCTGAGGCAAATAGGAAAGGGAGGACAGGGAGAGAAGGAAGGAGACAGGATAGAGGTAGGGAGAGAAAGAACATTAGGTTATGGGGGGAAAGATGGGATGGGCATAAAATAGCAGAAATGTAAGACAAGCAAGTCTGCATGTGCAAAGTGAAGCTGTAGTTAATGAAGCTGTACTATTTTACAGGCTTGTATTAAGTAGGGTTAGTTACTCTTGTTACAAAAAGGTAAGCAGTGAGAGGAGTTAATTCGCTCACTGCTATAACATAGTCAGCTAAATACACACATACACACACACACACACACACATTCTAAAATACAACGTTGTAAACATCAAATGTGTCTAATAAAATTTGTTTTGCTAAAGCACTAACAGACTAGGATGCTCCAGAAACAAACAAAAGCAAAACATTCTTTTCAGCTTCAAGCCTGGCAGAAGGCCCCTTAGGCAGATTAAATGGCTCTGTGGTAGACTTTTTGCCCAATGCTCTAGCTTTCATTCCCACCCCACCCCCCAAAAAATGATACACAAATTCTAAGAAACTCAAGGGAAAGGCTGAAATATCAAAAACAGAAACACCACAGTCAAATCTCACCCAGCTATCTTCTAGCTTCCTTAGCCTCCTCATACCTACTGTTTTTCTAAGCCTGCCTTAAATACATTCTTTGCCCAGCTGTATCCCACCCAGATTAAGATTAAAGGTGTGAGCTACTCAATTTGGTAGTTAGCCTTGAACTCACAGAAACACAGAAAGATATCTGTCTCTGGAGTTATGGGATTAAAGATGTAGATTACCACTCCCAGCTTTCTCCTCGCTGGGATTAAAGGTCTGTGCCATCATTGTGTTGCTGTTTTGCCTTTACTCACAGAGATCCTCTGGATCCCCTTGCTGGGAAAAAGTGAGTTGCCACTGCTCTGTTATTCTTGGAACTTCTGGATAACCAGAACAATTTCCCAAGTGATGAGACTAATGTAGTGTGCTACCTCTGCCTAGTTTGACTGTGGATTGATCTCTTGATATTCCAGGTTTTATTAAATATGTAACATATCACCACAAAAAAGAATCTGGTGTAATTGTTGTAATGGTATGTAATCAGCATTGCCCCCTACTCACTATTTGTTTCCACAAAAGCACAGCAGGAATCTCCTAGAATGTTCAGCACAATCAAGCCAATTAGTCAAAACAATTTTGTCTCTATATGCATAACCTGTTATGCTTTCTTCTCTTCCTCATTGCTGCTTTGACAGAAAAAAATTCATCAACTTTATACTCATTTTGTTTTCCAATCTTAAAAATATCAGCAGTTGAGTTGAGTTTTAATTGACACTAACAGCGAGTCCTTGTGCTCATAAACAACTATTAATTCTTTTAATTTTCCTTCAAAGATTATGAAATGCTCATTTGCCATGACCATGATGTAAATAAGAAAACTATGGCTTAGGCAATAAGACTGGGTAGCCAGGGTCATATGGCTGGTATCCAAGGCCAGTTTTAGCAATCATGCTCCCAGCCAATCCTCTATGCTATTTTTACTCTGCATCTAACAGCTCTGCGACCATTTCAAACACGTAAGAGTCAGACTCAGATTTACTGTGACCCTAGAAGAACCACAGAAGATAGCCACTCATTTCTCTGCTTTCAGCCTGCTCTGGCCTGTTTTTCAGATTTCTCTTAAGCAGAAAATGAAGGAAGTTCTGTTCTCCCTCAGAATGTCTTGTATTCTTTTCTTACTTTCTTCATGAAGCTGCCAAATAATATCAATTTTATAATCCTTGATGAAAAAAAGTGTATGATAAATAACATCCCACTGACACACCTGCCACTTCCTGTCAATCACTCTTGTAAGTCAGGCGAGTGAAATAATGTTTAAAGGTGAAACTTTCACACAGTTTTGTTCTCTTCTAGTTCAAGACAACTTTAAGGTCAATTTTTCTCCAGCCTTAATGATTACTGGAAGCAGGAAGAGAAAGGATGAGCTATTTCTTTTCTTCCACACAGATAAACAAGTGTGTAGGTTCATGACTGATTTAACATTTTGTATTTGAGTGCTGCTTTCAGTATAATGATGACAGAAATAGCTGCAGATTTATGTGAGAGTTTAAATAGAAGTGGCATTTTAAGGTGTGATGAGTAAAATGCCTTTCGATCTTGACCACAGTAATTCTAATAAAATATTGGCTAATAATTCTGTGCTAAAATACATAAAAATGTACTTCTAGAGACAAGAAAACAAGCTTTGTCCAACTTAAGCCATCCAGCTCTACAAGCAGAAAAAAAGGTGTTTGTCACAAGCTTGCAGCTACCAAGCTAGGCAACATATTAAGAACTCTATAACAAACAAACAACCCCTAATTTCCCATTATATTTCCCTTACAAACTTTAAAAGATCATACTCCTTTTGACTCAAACTTGATAATCATTTCTCACAAATAAATATATAGCCATTCTCATGTAAACTTGATTTGTAGTAGCTTCAACATCTTCGAAACACAGAAATAAATCATCTTGGTAAAGTCAAAGTACTATAGAAATGATGACCTGAGAAATATTTATGTTAAAGTTGAGGGATGCACTGAACCCTTTATTATTTACACACATACACTGAATATCTGCTATACATATATATGCAATAAAATCTACATATTCTTAAGTCTGTGTCATTTACTGATCTTTGCTATAAAATAGTAATACATTCACATTGGATTAAGAAATTTTCCATGTCAATCCCCAAGGATAGCTGATTATAGATCTGACCTTTTGAGATTCTGTGTATTTCCTACTTAATCAGTGTTGGAATGAGCTCTGCTAAGTGGGAGATATGGAATTCCTATGAGGAAAGTGAATCCATTTAGAAAATAATGAGTCTCCCTTTGCCCCTCTCTTTTCATTTTGAGCTCTTTGGGTCATGCTAATAGACAGGCTGCACCAAAGCACAGCACTAGAATATGCTTTTTGCCCTGCGCATGAAAAGAGTCAGCTAGGAAAGGTAGTTCTGAATAGAAGTGACACTTTGTAATGATATCACACATTTGCTTACCCTTTTACAAAAGGAACAAATGGTTGGTTACAGAAAGATCCTTTCTGGTTTTTTAGCACCAGTATCTCATATTTGACAAGATAATTGGTTCCTTGTTTCCTGGGCAATGAGTCAAAATTAAGACTACCTCCATTTTATCTTTTAATAGTCATACACTTGAAAGTTCAGATATAATATCATAAATTCTCTACTTTGGCTAATAGTACATTCTTCAGATCTACACCATTGGTGTGTAAGTCAGTTGCATAATTCCAATCTCATCCCCAAAGAGCCATAATTTTCTTCCTCAATGTTCATGAAACTGAACACCATAATAAGTGTAATTAGACCTTCAATAAAATACAAAATGGAGCCAGCAGTGAGACTCCTTCTAGGGGAGCAATCAGTACATTAAGTCCCCAGGCCTGAACCACTTGTAACAAGGTTTGGGTCTTAGGGAATGTCAACCTAGGCTCATATTGCTACCTCAAGAGGACTCTCCACATACAACACACATCCTCATTACCATTGCCACAGAAGGGAAGAAAAGAACATTAGCTACAGAATTACATACATAATGAAGGAAAGTAATCTGCTAATATTGTGTTCATCAGTGGCTCAACTATTCACAAATGTCCTGAAATATAAATATGCTTTTCAACAGTATTTAAGAATTACATCTTCTGTTTTCATCACCACCTTTTAGAGGATGATAATATCAATTTCTGACAAACAAAACCAGCTTGCAAGAGTATGCTGAAATGTTCCAATTGAGACTAAGCATTAGTGTAATAATATCCCTTAAAATGTACATGCATTCCCAAAAAATTTCCATTGTGAATTTCTATAACCATAGACATATTTGCAGACTTAATACAGTTTATTTGGTGCTTTTCCACTCCAAGTGTATTGAAGAAAATTTTTATGAAGGAAAGTTTGTGTTCTATTTACAGAACATAATGCACTTTAGAAAAGTTTCAACAACAGACTAGTTTAGAAAATAAAGTTCCTCATAACCAGTGGCAAACTTAAGTTTCTTCACATAAAATAGACTTTGAATGCTTGAACAAATATACTTGAATAAATGTTCAACTATCTATTTAAAATTATTTCAATAATGAATTAGGTTAGATTTGGTTATGTCTTGTGAACTCTGAAGGGATTTTAAGATGTTAAAAACTAAAACTATAAAAATATTACTTGATCAAAATGGATGGGACTTACAAACTATTACATTAAGTAAAAGCCCAAGAATAAAGGACCACAGACTGTGTTTTTATATTTACGTATTAGTTACAAATCAATAGAAACAGAATCCAGTGATGGAGAACCTTGGGAGTGTTGGAATGGAATGATTAAAAGGTACAGAATTTCTACAATTTGGTTATGCCTAACTTTCATATTTTCATAGGACTGCCATTAGCTTAAAGTTATAAATAAAAAATAGAAACTGAGAAATGAGCAACTGCTTATAATAAATACCATCCTGAATACCATGATGGAACAAGAAATGTTTATAATAATGCCATTCTGAATACCATGATGGAATTACACATCTCCAGGATTCAATCAGTAAGAGAGAAATCAACCTTTCATTCAGTGTCTAAGTTCTCTGTTACAGACCTGTTAGTTACTTTTAGCCTTCTCAATTCTCTGTTCAACTCTCTCAGTAGTATACTGCTGATGCATAACTAATACGTGTTTTACTTAGGTTAGGTCACACAACTTAAGAGCAATGATGGAGAGGAGAGACCAGGGAATAAAAGAGGGAAGGCCTGGTTACCTGTACAGCACTGCAGACCTACAGAGGAAATAGAAAACCAGAGTGTGCTCCATAGTAGTATGATACTTGACAGAGTTCCAGGAATCACAACGAGTACTGGAATGCTTCCCCTTCAAATAAGGCATATTTTGTGTGAAATTCTCCTGAACTATACATTTAAATGGATGTATAAAACTCTTCCAAAATTTGAAAGATTTATTTTGTAGCACTTTCTAAAAAATAAAGTGTTTTAGCTCTTAGTCTAACATTTTATACCATACCCCACTTTCTCCATTTGACCAATATGCTTTTAACATGAGACTTTCTTTCTTGGGAGTTTGAATTTAACTGAGTGACATTAGATAAGATGAGTCTAAGTTTTTATTAATTAATTTGTTTTGGGGAAGTATGCAAAAGAGATCTTGTTTCATTATAGAATTTGAGAAGACAGATATAGATGTAACTCTGTCTTCTCAAATGTTATGATCAAAGGCAGGTATTAGAAGAAAGCAGGAAATTTACATATCATATTATGGAAAATGCCAAGTGATATAAGGGTATTTAGTTTAAGTTCATGGGGAATAGGATTTCTAGATAGATAGCAGATTTATATCAATTAATCTATCTATCATCAATCTATCCACCTATCATCTGTCAACAACCTATTTATCTATTTTCATCTACATTTCCCCCTCCTATTCTTTTTTTGCCCCTTTTTATTTTTTCTTCCATCCCTATCTATTAGCACATGGTAATTTCCAATGGAAAACACATAAACCAAGCTAATCAACAAATATAAGGGTGGTTTTCAGGCTGTATAAATATCACTACCAAGACAAGCAGACCACTTTGTGTTGTTTCATTTGTCTCCAGCCTAGAAGGCAAAAAGGAACACAGAAAAGGAAGTACAAACTGAAAGATAATAATGTTTTTTTCTTTAAAAATTGAGGTAAATGTTAAAAACAGATATGCAATAATGAGTTTTCAATAAAGAACTAACAATATATATTTTATATAAGATAAAGATTACGTGGTGAACATTCAGAATTGTGGATTAGAAGACAGAAATACTAAGAAATCTAGATGGTGGGAATTATGATTTCTCCCAAAATGTTACTGGTGGTTGATGGGTTTGGGGGGAAAAATAACTTTATTATTAGGCTTCCCTGCCCTACATCATGAGCACATAGACAGCACTTAATGGATTCAGGCCATTAAAAAAAACAGGAGTGAGGGGAGTAGTGAGAGATGAAGAGCCTGTCACAGCCTATGAGGACTCAAGGAGGTAAATTAAAGTTAGACATTACCATAATAAATTGTACATATTATAAAATTTTGAAAGAATAAATTTTAAAATTTTAAAACCAATGCCCATTTGGGGGACTTCTCCCTTCATGAAAATTAATAGTTCTTTTTCTCTTTGAATGAGTTTGGTTTGGAGTCTGTTTTTTTGATATTAGAATCTTTATTATTTCTTAAAAATACCTTTTTTCTTCCTTTTGCCCTAAAGTTGAATCTCTTGTTGATGATCAGCAAGCTTTTGAGAGGAAGCAAAAAAATTAGGTCCTATTTTTTGTTGCAATCTGTTAGTCTGTATCTCCTTCTTGGGAAATTGGGAGTATTGATATTATTAACTAATATGCATTGGTAGTATCATTTTATTGTTTTTGTAGACCTTTCTCTGACATCTTTTGATTTGTTGTTGTGGAATTGTTTATGTATTCCCATTGTCTTTATGAATGTATTTAAATTTCTTTTTAGACAAAATTATTTTTCTAATATCTTGTGTAAAGCTGGCTTACTAGTCATAAATTCCTTGATTATGTTTTGTTATGCAAAATTTCCTTCTCTGGAACTACTACTATTTTTACTGGATTTAGAAGCCTGGCCTGGAATCTGTGGACTTTAGAGATCTAATAACTGTAATTTTGAACATTTTTAGCTTTCAAAGTCTGCATTAGAAAAATCAGGAGTTAATTTAATGGCCTACCATTGTGTGAGAGTTGAACCTTCATTTTGCAGCTTCCAATATCTTTCTTTGTTTTGTACATGTATTACTTCAAATAATATGTGGTCATTTTTGACAAAAGGACTTTATATCCACCCAAAAGATTCTCTAACCTACTACAGAGATACTTGTGCATGTATATTCACTACTACTCCATTCACAATAGCCAGGAAACAAAAACACTGAAGCGTTCATAAACTGACAAATGGATCATGAAGATGTGCAAATGTTGCACAATGAAATTTCATTCAGCTGTTCATAAAATAAAATTATTAAAGTTGTAATTAAATGGATGAAACAATAAATAATAATTCTGATTTTGATAAATGAGATACAGAAACACAATTTTACATTCTTTAGATAATATGTGTTCAAATTGGAATGACCATAGAGATCAGTAAACTTGTAAGTGCAAGGAGCACTTACAAGGAAGGCATCTTAGGGTTTTCATTGCTTCAATAAAACACCATGGCCAAAAAGCAAGTTGTCGGGGAAAGAGTTTACTTTGCTTACACTTCCATATTGCTGTTTCTCATCAAATAAAAGTCAAGACAGAGATGCAAACAGAGAAGGAACCTGTAGACATGAGCTGATATACAGAGGCCATAGAGGGGTGCTTCTTACTGGATTGCAACCCATGACTTGCTTATCCTGTTTGTTATTTAACAGAGAACAACCAGCCAAGATATAGCACCCTTTACAATGGAATGGGCCCTCCTCTCAACATCCACTAATTTTTAAAAATATATCTAAGAGCTGCATCTTGTGGAGGCATTTTCTCAGTTGTATTTCCTTCCTTTATAATAACTCTGACTTGTGTCATGTTGACATAAGACCAGCTATCACAGGAGGCAAGACATAATAAGGTAGTATAAAGAGGAAATGGTGAATGAAGGACTAAAAAGGAATAATTGGAGTGAGAAATGATAGAATGGAGTAGAGAAAAACATTTGAGGTGTAATTAAGACTAAAGACCTGTAAAGACAGTATCATGGAAACCTAATAGTGTAGGTTCTTCTTATAATATATACATACACATATAAGTATACAAAATGAAAAGGAATATTAATAGAGTAATCCTATAATGGAACAATGAGCCCCCTCTAAGACATTATAGGTTATATTTTTAAAAGGCTCAGTGCTATGAATAGCATACCTCTTTTGGAAATGTTGGTCAGTACAGTCCTATAAACATTATAAGCTATTGCCATGAGTTTGGATTACTCTCTAGAATTTGACATGAAGGCTTTATTGCTTAAGTTGAAGAAATAAACTGGGTACTGACCTGTAAGCTTCATCCCTTCTGTCCAGCTTAATAAAACTAAAATATCCTAAGAATACTATCAAGGTGAAAAGTAATTATCAGTCTTACTCAGCTGAGAAGTCTATGAGCAACAATGACTGATTTGGTAATAGTGGCACAAATGTTATGGCAACTTTTGATTATATTTGATGCCCACTATACAAAATGGGACCAATGCCTCACTCTGTTAATAGGCTTAAAAACATGTGTCTAAAGGGATCATGTTCCCAAGGGGAAATCCTACTACTACTATTCTGCTAAATGGACATAGTATTAAACTGACTTATTTCAACCCTCATCAGAGAAACTTCTTATTTCAGTAAATAGTGATTGATACAGAGACATTCAACTTATCAATGTGCAGAGAATAAAAGACTGTAGAGTTACCATCCCTAAATGTAACATTTCTATCATACTTTTTTTCCTAAGGCTCTGGGAACACTACTGAAAAGGGAAAAATGTATTGTAAATCCAGAGGTTGTGAATACATACAAGGAAAGAATATTTTCCAGATACAATGAGAAAGGTGTACACATGAGCACATGGCAGTTACGACAGAATACACAAAACGTGTACAAGATGACGTCAGTCAATATCCCATCATGGAGATGAGAGGTGGGCATAAAATCCTACTCCAGGCTGAGGAGCTACTGGCAAATTAGTGACTCCAGGAGAGGAAAGAAACAGATTTCTTTGAGGAAATATAAAATATCCTAAATGTCTGCAAATACAGACAGCACAAAATGGACTTGGGGGGAATCAAAAAACAGAGCACCAGAAGTTGGAAGGGAAAAATAATGAGGAGCAACTATAGCAGAAGTAATTAGGTCGATTTTTATCAAAACACATTATATGTTTTTATGACCTCAAATAATAAAAAAGTAGAATGAAAAAACTAAAAGAAACTTAATAGAATTTAAAAGAAAAGTAAGTAAAAGAGAAAATTATCTGTTGATTATTTCAATGAGACTTGATTGAGCACTGAATAATGCAAGCATGAAGATGGTTCTGTTCATACACTGATGAGCCTGCTATAATAAATGGAATAATGCTAATATAATACTGTTAGCAAAGGGGAATACATTTTGCTAATGGTCACTTTTTTGCATGATCCTATGAGTATTAAGAAATCCACAATAGTCTGTTAGGCATTACAGTTTTATATAGAATAGATCTTTTAATTTTCTACCATATTTGCCATTCAATTGGTCTTATATATTGTTTACACTGTATTGACTAGTGTATCTGGGTAATAAGTCCTCATGTTGGTTATTATCAGTGCTTTGACTGATAATAACTACTTTTTTAATAGTACTGTATTGGTTATTTTTGTTTTTTGATATTCTGTATAATCTTTGCAATTATTTTATTGATGTCCACAATGTTAGCCTTGTGTCCTTCAATTTTTCTAAACATGCTTTATAATTTGTATAATTTTTGTTGTTTTTCATTTCTGTTGTTGAGATTTCTGTTTTAAATGTCAGTGTGAAAGTATAAATGACTAATTTGTTTCTTTTAATCTACACCCATTTGTTATGTTTTCTCAATGTATTACTTTAGCTAAGGTTTTTAATATTTTAAATAGAAATATTGAGAATGACGCCATAATCTTACATCTTAGGGGTAAAAGCATGAAATATCCCCCTGACTGAGGTATATTACTGTTTTCAGGCAGACATTAAGAAATAAAAGATGGCCTTCTTATTCCAAGTTTATATCTTTAAAAATCATGAATAGAATTTGTAAGATAATGTAAGTATTCCTGGCATTCCACATTGTTGAGCCAATATGGCTTCAGTGGGATGCACCTCATATGGAGGCACGCCCCTGGGCGTAGCTGCATAAACCCATGCAGCACTGCATACAGAAGCACCTCCCTGAACACATGGAGGGATGCCCCTAAACGTGACTACGTAAACCCATGCACACCCCTTCTCTTAAAAATAAATGCCATGTTTCGCTCTCTCCTCCTGTCCTGCTTCTCTGCTTCTGTACCTGCTTGGGAACTCTCCTAAATATATCCTCGTGTGGTTTTAGTAATGTAAGTGTGTGTCTCTTCTCACATGCAAAACCAACAATAATAGTTTAGCATTTACTGATATAATTATATGTATCATTTACCATGTGCATATTATAAATTAATTTATTTATTTTCCAAAGTTCGGTCAGCCTCTGCTACCTAAAACCAATGTCATATGATATGGAGGTTATTTTATTTTATTTTATTTTATTTTTTAGTTATAAGTCCATCTTCTGTTTTCTTTTTTTTCTTTTTTATTTATTTTTGTTTGTTTGTTTGTTTTTTCTTTTTCCTTCTTTATTTTGTATTTAACAAAAAAACAGTAACATGAATTTAAAATGAGGAAAAGTTAACAATAACTATAAACAGGATAAGAATCATAAGCATGGCTTATCAAGGGTGGTAATGCAAATAACATTGCTACACATATATTTACTATGTGTTCACCTTTCCCTCTGAAATTTTTTTTCCCATCCCTGTATATCCTTATTCAAGGTTATTTTATTTGATGTTGTATATTCATCATTGAATGTTTTGTTGAGAATTTTTATATTTATGTGTTTCTATAGCCAAAATTTTCCCTCCCTTATAAACTCTTTTCTAGTTTTACTGTCCTTAATTATTAAGCTAGAAATCTAAGTACAACTGGAAGAAAACAGCCAAAAACATAGAAGAAAGAGAAACAAAGTGTCTATGTGTGCATACATGTGAATGTTTACTGATTTTCTTTGCTCTGTTAGCTTTTGCTATGAGCTGCCTGCAACTGGACTCGCTTTCATGATTTTCTAATCTGTTTTCCTGAAATTAAAAAGACAAGTCTATTTATATCTACTGTTTCCAACACAATTCTTCTCATATGTAAGAGTTTCTAGAGGATTTCATTTTGCTCAGATCTGAAAAGCAGTAAAGATATTTTTCTTATTCTAATTTAAATTTTCATTTTCTCTCTCCCTCTATCCCCTCTCTATCACACACATAGACACATATATACATACAAACACACATAGGGACACTTTTTAATGGCAAACATATAGTGATTTATTACTGTTTCTGCTCATAAATACTTGTAGTGGTACTCTATCATAACTTTAGATTAACTCCCAAAGACTTGATTTTGCAGACCTTGTAAATTCTTTATTACCTTCAATTGAGCCCCTTATATTTGAATGACAGAATGATTTTATAATATTTACAAATGTATAAATACAATTCTAAATTTGGAATGTATTTTGACATATGTTGGCTATGATACTTTTTATGTATACATATTTTCTTTAATTCAAAAATTTAGAGTATGTTGTTCTTCCAATATCTCATAATTCATTGTAATAGAATATTAGTCCAAAAACTAGAAAATTAAAAATTAGTTACATAATAACAACTTGTCTAGCTCGTAAAATGCAAAATATCATGATTCTAAATTATATTTGATAATACATGTAAGTAGATATCATTAAGTTTTATTTTGGGAAAAGACTGGTGGGAAACTGACAGTAAACATATATTTTATATCTTAAACTCCATTTTAAAATAAAATTTTTAAATATGGAGAGTACCAGACATATAATCAAATTCAATGCACAAAAACAAATCACATCTCACATGGATAGTAATGAAAACATTCATGGTGGAAAACACAAGTCAAAATAGCCAAATAAACTTCTCTAAGGACAGGTGAGTAGTACAAACATTTCAACTCAAATTATCCCTTAGAAATAATATGTGCATTGTTATCTTCTTTTTAATGGGTCACTGCAGCTTTTATTTTGCACATAGAATCACTGAGGGCTTTGCCTGTGGCCCCTCCAAGGGCTAGACTGGAGGTAAAGTGCTACAGACACTATACCCAAAAATAAGATGACAGAATCCCTGATTTGAGCCAATCACATGGACTTTCTAGAAGAACTCTGGTTGGTTTGATGTATCTTAAAACATCTAAGAAAACAGCAAAATGGAGAGACAGGCACGCACAAAATCTGAGCAGCCAAGGTGACCAGGAACTCCAGGCATATGGTTTTACTTGGTCAGGAACTTTCTGCAGGACAGAACAACAAGCATGACCTTGCCGCCTCTATCCTCCTTGATTCTGAAAATCTAATTATATTTGGTCAGGTGTTAGGATCGGCAAGGATCACTAAAGTCCCACCACCGGATCAGCAATGGAAGTATCCTCCGTTTCACCAGAACAATAGTACACCAACATGGAAAACCTTTGGACTGAACAAACTGATCTGCCTGCAGAGGTTTAGCCACACAGCTGATCTGGCTCATTTTGAGTAGGAAGCAACTGAAGGATTTCCCACGTGCAGCCTTGGCAATTTATTTGGACTTGGTAACTGTTAGATTTTCCACAACCACATGAAAGCCTGCACCAGCTGTGAGCTTCAGCCAAGCTACTCCATCATTCCGGTCTAAGGAGTCTTCAATGGAGACAGCTGAATATTCCTGGATGAATGACATACAAATCAGCCAAGCATCATGAATCTGTTTGATGACATCAGGAGACTTGAAGCCCAAGTCATATTTGCCTGATCTGAAGAATTTAGAGGAAGTTACATTTATGCAGATGATGAGCTGTTTAAGGCAGTCAGTCTTCCCAATTATACTCTTCAACAGCTACATTGATTCTTTGTTTTCTGGGATACTAGATGCAAACCTGCCTTCCTCACATACATTGGTGGCATCTTTCCTGTGTTTCTCTTTGATAACCTACTTTAAGTTGTGGTAAATCTTCATGTGTGCAGGGCTTCTCAGAAACTGGATGCATTCACAGGAAGAATCCTGAACTTTTGTGAGGCTAGCTTGTTGCCAGCATGTGAACCCCCATTAATCACAATGAAAGGAGATAAAGAGAGAGACATAGAGATGGAAAGAGACAGAGAGACACAGGGACAGAAAGATATTATGCAATGGCCCATCTTTAAATGAATCACTAGTCCTCATTACTATTTCCCAATAACTTCATACTTTAGTTTGCCGTTCTTTGCTATTTACAAACTCCACAAAATTGTTTTCAAACAAAAAAATGTTAATTTCACCTATCCTCATGATTTGTTTTTCCAGTTCTAAGAAACATTTTTGCTCTGGTCACATAAACAAGATCACAGCCCTTCAAAAATACTTTCTTCTAACATACATCAAAATATTTTATCTGATTTGTTTTAACAACACTTTACTGTTTCTTCACTCTTGTACCATCAAGGCTCAAGTCTTATGCAATATTCAATATATGTGTATTGACAGGAATAAACATTTTCTTCTTGGGCTCTACTTCCATGTTTCCTTTATAGCTATATAAGACAAAATATGATTATTAAGCTTCTCATATCCCTGTCTTGGGTTTAGTAGTCTCAGGCATTGTTCTAGGCATGATTAGTCCAGTGAACAAATAACAATACTGAAGAGGAATAATATAGAAATGTTTAAATTTTGTTTCCCAAATTAATATGATAATATCTAGTTGTCATTGTGATATGGAAAGTGTTGTTTTGTTAATTCCTGTGAGTTTCCAGTACACTGGGTCTCTGTCACATCTCAGAGATGAACACAGAGTTGTCTCTCCTGGCACTCTCTCACTCTATCTTCCCCCACCTGATCACTCCTATTCCCTTCCTTACCTTTACCCCTCAGACCCCCTCCTCCATAGTAATATTTATTCTATTTCTCTTCACAGTAAGATTCATGCAACCCACTTTGATCCTTCTTTGTTCCTTAGATTCTCTGAGTCTGTGGATTTTAGCATAGTTATTCTTTACTTTACAGCAAATATTCATCCATGTACAAGTGAATACATAACATAATTGTTTTGCTTGGTCTGGCTTACCTCATTCAACATGAATTTGAGTCCCATCCATTAGGCAGCAAATTTCATAATGTTATTGTTTTCTACAACTGAGTAATATTCTATTGTGTAAATGGACCACAACTTCATATGAAAAAAACAAAAAAACCCTCAGAATAGCTAAAACAATTCTGTACAATAAAAAAACTTCCAGAAGTATTGCCATTCCTGATTTCCAGTTCTAATACATTTATGGTAATAAAAACTGCATGGTATTGACATAAAATCATACAAGTGGATCAATCAAATTAAATCAAAGAGCCAGATACAAATTCACACACATATGGACACTTGATTTTTTGACAAAGAAGCCACAATTATACAATGGAAATAAGAAAGCATCTTGAACAAATGGTGCTGATCTAACTGGATGTTGGCATGCAGAAGAATGAAAATATTTTCTTATTTATCACTCAAATCAACATAGATCAAAGACCTCAACATAAGCTCAGTTACAATGAATCTACTAAGGAAAAGTGAGAAATACACTGAGTGACAACTCATACAGCTACTTTAGAAATCAATATGGAGGTTTCACAGAAAAGGGGGGATAAATATATCTCAAGACTCAGCTATATAACTAATGTGGGAAATACTTTCTGTATGCTGTGAAATAAAGGGAATATTTGGCCATGACAGGCACTATAGATGGGAGAACGGAGCATAGATAGGGAAAGAAGGGCAGAGTCAAAGGAGATGTGATCCTGCCACCCAAGATGTAACAAAATAGGTAAGCCACAGGCCATGTGCCAGAGCAGATTAATGGAAATGGGTTGAATTAAGATGAAAGAGTTAGCTAGCAATATGCTTAAGCCATAGGTCAAACAGTATGAAATTAATATAAGTGTCTGTGTGTTTCTTTGAGACTTTGGGATTGCTGGTCCAGATAAGCAGCAGCAAGAAAATCCAGATCATGGGGCTAGTCCTGGCCAGAAACCTCTTGTTACATATACAAAATAAAAAAAGAGTATTAGTAGAGCAATCCTATAATGGGGCAATGAGTCCCTTCTAAGACATTATAGGTTATATTTTAAAAAAAGGCCCAGTGCTGTGAATAGTATACCTCTTTTGGAAATGTTGGTCAGTACAGTCCTATAAACTTAATAAGCTATTGCCATTAGTGATATAAATAAAGTATGTTCCACCATACTACAAGGACACTTGGTCAACAATCTTTATAATAGCATTATTCATAGTAGCCAGAATCTGGAAACAAAATAGATGTCCAACTAAAGAATGAAAAGAGGCTTTGAGAGTGGATTAAGTCTTGACTCTAGGGAATAAACTTGGTGTCTATATTGGTCAGGTTTTCATCTGTCACTTTGACTAAATACCATGACAGAACAACTTAAATGTAGAAACTTTTATTTCAATCAGTTTTAGGCAGTTTATTCCATGGCATTTGGCTCCTTGTACTTGAGTATAATATTAAAGTGTCAGGGGCATGTCAAGGAACAGAGCTGTTCCTTCAGGGCTGACCACTAAGAAAACAAGAGAAAGGGAAACACATGTTAAATTGTCCTTTTCCTCCTTTATTTTACCCAGGCTCCTAGCCCATATAACCATGCAAATTCAACATCTTCCCGCTCAATGTGCTCTTTGGGAATGCCTTTATAAATATACCCACCAGTGTTTCCTAACAGTGGCTGAGATTATTATAAATCAAACCACGTAGACATAAAATATTAAATGTCACATTAACTTTATACCAGTTTCTAGAAGAATCCTTTTTTCTTATTATATTTGAAGACACAACTAACTATAGCTTTCTATGAACTGAGAAGTCAGAAAGCTACTTTTCACCAGACACCAAATTTGTCTGTACTTGAATCTTAAATTTCTTAGCCTCTAAATCTACAGAGAAGAAATGTCCATTGTTAATTGGATATTAGCATAAAGTATTTATAGTAGCCCAGAATAAGACAAAAAATATATAAAATATACTGAATTAGATGTAAATGGCCTGGTTAATTTAATAACAGGTAATGCTTCCTAATATTATGATTGTTGATAATAACTAGCATTAGGCTATTTATTGATTAACTCATTTGCTTATTTTAAAGAGACTATTGATACATATGAATAAACACCATGGACAATGCCATTCAAATATTACAACAAATAAAAACAGTAATATTGATAATAATGTACTTCTTAATCAACAAATGTTGCAGATATTTTTTTAATTAGCCTGAAAAACTGCTTGAAGTGATTAAATGCATGTTTGTCTGAGGTCTTATTTTTATTATAGCTTCCTAAATCGTTATACGGCTAAAATTCATTCCTTAACACTTTCAAATTATATCTCCATTATCAGTCAAATATTGGAGTAAGCTGTATAAGAGATGAGTTTTTGCTTTTTTGTTTCTCTGTTGTTGGTTACTGTTATAGGCAACTGAGAGTTTTCATATCTCTTTCCTTTCTTGTTCAATATTAGGGGAGGCTGATGTTTTCAAGTCTATAAACCGTCCCTCTTGGTGCCCTTGAGAAGTTCAGCTTCAAAACCTTTATTCCTCATTTAATATCTCCTTTAAACCATAACTTCTTTTCTCTTTCTATTGCAAATTAGGTTACACCTGTGATCTCTAAGAATTACCTTTGTGAGTAATAAATTAATTTCACATTCTCCTGATATGTGCAACAGCATCCCTCGATTAATTAGAAGAGATATTATGCTCTCTGTGTAGAAGCTAATGTAATTAAATTAGGAATACAGAAAGTATCTAAAATTATAACACTATGTAGCTATATACTTCAAGGCCTAAATGTCACAAAGAAAATTTTAAAAATTCTTAAAATAAAAAATGTAATATATCAAGAATTTAAGATGTGGTTAAAATGGTCCTTTTAAAAAAAGGAATATTTACAGCATTAAATTCTTTTTTTTCTTCTTTATTTATTTTGTATTTATCAAAAAACCAGTAAAATGAATTTAAAATGCTGAAAAGTTAACAATAACTATAAAGAAGATAAAAATCATAAGCATGACTTTTCAAGGGTGATAATGCAAATAAGATTGCTACACATATATTCACTTTGTGTTCAGCTTTCCCTCTGAATTTTTTTTTCCATCCCTGTACATCCTTATTCAAGGTCCCTTCCCCCTCCTACCACATCAGGTCATTTTTCTTCTCTGCAACTCCCCATCCCCTCCCTGGGCAGGGAGCAGACAGTCCTATGGTCCCACTGACCCAATAATGCTTGGATCAGTCTCCACTCCTGGCCAAATCCAGTTTTGTCCACCCTCCCTCAAGAGTGAGTCAGGTGTTCCTATAGTTGGAGTGGGGTCCGAAGGGTCAGTCCAGGGTGTTTCTGATCCCAAGCTGTTCAGTGGTTGTAGTTTGCAGCTTGGGCCTGCTTGGCTTTTTTTCTTGTTTGTTTGTTTAGAGACCACTAATGAGTGAGTACATCCCCTGCTTATCGTTCTGAGATTGTGATACCTCGCTCAGGAGGATATACTCCAAATCCATCCATTTGCCTGTGAATTTTAGGATATCATTTTTTCTTACTGTTGAGTAGTATTCCATTGTGTAGATGTACCACAGTTTGTTAATCCATTCTTCAGTTGAGGGACATCTAGGTTGTTTCCAGGTTCTTGCTATTACAAATAATGTACAGCATTAAATTCTTATATTAAGAATGAGAAGAGTACTGATGTGAATCATCTACATAGTCTCCAAAAATAAGAATCAAAGAAAAAATTAATCAAAAGAAAATGGAAGAAAGATTATTAAAATTAAAAACAGAAATAGAAATCAATATAATTTAAGACTAGACATAATACAAACAATCAATCAAACTAATAGTTGACTCTGAAAATTTCTGTAAAGTTGATAAATTTTAATTAGAATCAATATAATAAAATGAACACACAAATTGTATATGACAAAATTTATTACAAACATTCAAAGGAAGATTTATTGCGAGCAAACTTAAACCCATAAATTTAATGGCAAGATGAAATTGACACCATTTTTTAAGTTAAAATTTTAACTTTTACTTATTCATATGGGTATTATAATCCTCCATGTGAGTTCAGGTCCTCTCCAAAAACAGCATGTGCTTTTAACCACTGAGCCAACTCTCTACCACAGGATACTATGTTTAAGATACACAACTACCCAGTTTTATTCATGATGAAACTCACAGGATACAATATAACCTACATAGCTATCACAAATATTATAGTAAATTGGGAACATTAGTAATCACAAGAAAGACATCTGTTTCATGGAGAGCATGTTCCGCTTTGTGTATAATCCTTTGATTTTTATCATTGGTAGATTTGTTATAGTTTTGAGACACAGCTCTTCATTCAGAATGGTAGTATCAGCAAATACCACCTTTTATTTAATAAAATGTATGTTTCCCTTTTAAAAGCATAAATATATCATTAAAGTAGAAAGACCTATTTGAGGTTACTAAAGTTGCTGGCCACAAACCCTACATCTGAACACTTGTCCATATTGAGAAAAACAACAGGTATACATAACATACATATAAAATTTTGAATTTACAGTTTCAGCCAAAATAGGAGATAAATTCTCAAGTTGTCTTTGTATTGTTCATAGCAACATTATAGTATATAGAAAAGAATAAACAAAATAGGAAGCTTATAAATACAGAATTAATTGTGGGCCACATAAAGCTTGCACATATATATATTTACTTATGAATTGAAGTTATTTAAACTAAAAGACAATTTTTATCTGAAGAGGTGAATCTTTGTCTTGGAGTCATGACCCTTGAGGTGGGCCATTTCTTGTCCCATAATTTTTCTTTTAGGGATTCTAATTCTATTACTATGTGACTGTTACAAATTACACATTGATAATTCTTCCTTTTAGAGATTCTGTTTTTATTTTTTCCCAAACCTTTTCAAAGCAATTTAATATTTTTAAAACTTAGAAGTCCAAAGTTGAGCATAATGTCTCATACTTATCATTGCAACACTTCAGAGAAAGAAGTGGAGGGTCTCCTCTAGTATGAATATAGCCTGAACTAAATAATGAGACCCTGTCTCTTCAGGTTCTTACAGAGCCTCAAGGATGAAGCTGACTGAAGCAGCAAGGGAGTGAAGATAGAAACAGATGGACAAGTACCAAAAACTGGGGTTGGATGAACTTAGAGCTCTCTGCCTGACATGTCACTCATCCCAGACGCCAGCATGTTTCTTATATAGAGTTGTATAAAGATGCAGGGTTATGTAATACACCTGAACAAGAAAATGGTATTATTAAATACAGACAAACTGGAAGGAAGGCTGTATGTTATACTGCTGTCAGGGGCCAAGTTTAGCTTACCTTAATAGGACCAGTTTCTGTAGGTGAGCAGTCATCATCTCATAAAGACCCTTGAGGGAAAAGCTATGGTGGACATTTTCCATACATACAGAAATACACTCAGTTACTCAAAGAAAAAATTTGCATTTTCCTATGCTTTACCCTGGGAAGCATAGGAAAAGGTTTTTCCAGGCCTCCATAGGTCTGAGGCTCTGGGGTCCTTGACATGACTATGCTCATGTCAACAGCACATGTTCACTAAAAGCTTCACTATTTTAAGGCTTTCTTCACTCCCTACATGTCTAAGAGAAAAAAAAACAACAGCAACAAAATTGGAAGTCTTGTGGATCTTTATGTTATCATAAAATTTCAAAGAAAGTCCACTAGAATATGTATGTACAGATATGGGTTTTGGTTCTATTTCATGTGCCTAAAAATTGAAAGAGGGGGACCAACTTTCTCAATAAACTCTTTTATTGAGGAAGAAGTTATCAGCCTGAAATCTTACTGTGGCTAGAGCTTCATTTATATTATTGAATCTTTGTCCATAGAATTGCACTAATTGCACCACATTTTTGGCTAATTCACCACATCAATATTTGTCTTCTATCCTCAGTGAGAAAAATAGGAAACAATGAAGATTAAAAAATGTTCTTAATGTGTATTCTCCTATATGCTATTCTATATATTTTTAAATCTTTGTGTATATACTTTATAGACGTCTATAGAAAGGTTTTCCAAAGGATTTGTGCCTCTATAGAAACTGCTTGAAGGCCTTGGAACAATGTGATGGAAAAGCATATGTGTGAAAAGCCACACAGAACTGAGCTGATCTTGCTATAGACAACCTTCACTGAGCCTTTCAACATTTTCTTGTTTATTTAATTCATTAGTTTTCTTCAGTAGCTATGAGGATCATTTTTTATTTAAATTGCAGGCTATTACATGTCTACCTTATGAATTAATTCTTGGTTTGTGTATTTTTCATTGAAAGTTATATTGGCATTGACACCAAAGACATATTCCGAACAGGTCATGAACTCTAATTAACCTTCCATCACATTTAACACCTTTAAGTTACATGAACTTGACTCTGTCCTCTAAATATTACAATAGAATTGTTATCTCATTAATAAACATGACAGCATTTAATAACACTGCCATGTAACTAAAGTAAAACTTCATCAAATCGCATCTCCGAGAAACAGAAGTAATCAAGCTAGAACCAAACAGGAACAAATTATCTGACATCATATTTTAGTGGCAGGGAGCTGAGAAGCTAAACAACTTGCTGTTTCTTCTGAACTGTCTTGATTAGTTGTGGAAGAAGTTGGAAGAATACTGAGAGGAAGGTTAGTTTACATGCACTCTTACAATCTCTACCTCTTGTCATTGACAAGTAACCAAGATCACTAATTGAACTGTTGCAAATCAATCTTAAAGGCAAGATTCACAAAATCATGTGCTTTAAATTGCAAATAAAATTATGTTTGTCACTTTCCTCAAACATCTATTGAGTTATTTATTATTGTTCTGCAGCACCCTTCATAAATGTTGTTGATTAAAGAGTGTATTTATTAGCCTTGTATCAGAAGTTCAATATTAAGTAGCTACTTATTTATTCCTCACTCTCTCATAGCATGTAGTATCTTGTTTCTTTCCCTTTGCCTTACATTCCCTGTTTATAAAAGTCATTTAATAGATATAAGGAAACAGCTGGACATGCACCACCTTTTCTCTTGTGTGTAATTCTCTGCAGGAAAATAGCACTTGACTGTATCTTCTGTGCTGATGAAGAATTTAGGCAATAGGCATTGAAAAAAGGGGGACTGTTTTTCTATGATATACTACATATAAGCCATCATATTTAAATTTTACAAAATTATTTCTAAAAAGTATTTTTATAGATTACTACAAGATAGGGCAAAATTCACAAGGTTATCATTGAATACCAAAGTTATCACATGGTTCTTTGGGTATGAAATTGTGCCTCTTACCACTACATAGTCCTGTTTCACACAGGGAAACAACGTGTACATCCTTTCTTTGACTTAAAATTAATTTGGCTTTCTCTTTCTCTATGTATTATTGTTATTATGAAATCATGTGCCTCTCTTCCATTCTTTTTTAAGACCAGGATCTTACTTTCATGTCATCCCAGGACTAGCCCTTATGACCAGGAACACACTAAAAATAATCAAATTGGCCTGTCTTCTTAGATTCTGACCCTGTCTTACCTATTTCTTCATTGGAGGTTGTCACTCTTACTCTGCTGTGACCCTAGCTCTGCTGCCCTGTGATTGCTATACTTACCTGGTAACCTTATTGTATCTGAGTACCAGTAAAACCTATTGAAATTCTCTGTATGATCTGCTCCCTCTCTCCCTCCCCTCCCCCTCTCCCTTACTTCCTCTCTCTCTTTTTCTCTGTCTCTTTCTTTTTTTGTACAAGTATTTAGGAAGATGGCTATTCAAAAGAAATATTATCAAATTAGCAAAATATTTATTCTCCAAGCCAGACTATATGAAATAAATTTTAGCAAAAGCTGCATTACGAATTTGTGAAGTGCATATGTTCTTCCATATTTATATTTTTGGTTGTGAGCCTAGCCTTTAATGGCTGAGCCATCTCTCCAGCCTGTTCTTCCATATTTAATAAGCCTGTGTCAAGAACTTTGCCTTGAGTGGGTCAGTCTTTAAATATCAGCAGTTGTTTTAAGAGCAGCAGAAAACTATTCATCGGAGCATTTGAAAAACAGCATATGCATTTTCTTCTTACTAGATGCAAATACCATATTTGAATGGAAACTTGATATGGCTGATAAAAGTTAAAATATTTTATGAACTTATGAAATGATGTCAACATCACTTCACTCTAATTTAGAAACTGTAATTAATGAAATTTGTGGAATTAAAAGAAACAAATGACAAATAAACATTCATAATTTCTTTCTTGCAATCTTAATAAATGTCATTTCACAATTATATTTTCTCAATAATTGCAGAAAATAGTAATTCGGATTAAATTCCATCCTTTATGTGCACTTTAGCTGTTTCATTAGCTTTTTAATTTTGTTAATTGTCTTTTCTGTGTAAGTTTCAACCATGTTCTC
This sequence comes from Sigmodon hispidus, assembly GCA_004025045.1. Lineage (NCBI taxonomy): Eukaryota > Metazoa > Chordata > Mammalia > Rodentia > Cricetidae > Sigmodon > Sigmodon hispidus. The sequence continues at coordinate 174,757 of PVIH01001235.1, forward strand.
TTTTACATCTTACTTTAAGTTTGCATTGTCCTCTTTTTTTTTAAAACTCTCTAATTTCCCCCTTTGTTTTTCTGTTCCCATAAAGAAACTGTACTCAAACCAAAAGCTTTGTTCTAGATTCATTTTTTTTTATTGCAGGGCACTTCTAATCTACCAGTAACAAAAAGATGCCTCAGTGGTACAAGGATAACCAAGAAGAATCCTGTTCTTCAGAAATTAAAAACACTATTTAAGATAATATCTGAAGGGCAGGACTCAATAATTAAAACAAGCAAAATAAAACAGTTTGTAATAAATAGAAATAAAAAATGAAATTTGTCAATGCTGGAAAGTCTCTACTCAGAAGAGAGGGATCAAGATACTCATAGAAAATATGTGGAAACAATTAAAACAGGCCCAGGACCAGATGGTTTCACTGCAGAATTCTACCAGACATTCAATGAACCACTATCAATACTCAACAAACTGTTTCATACAGTAGAAACTGAAGGAACACTGCCAAACACTTTTCATGAGGCCACAATAGCCCTGGTACCCAAGCCATTCAAAGATGCAACTAAGAAAGAGATCAATCTCCCTCATGAACATTGATGCAAAAATATTCAACAAAATTCTGGCAAACTGATTACAACAACATATTTAAAAAGTCATCCACTACCAAGTAGGCTTCATTTCAGAAATGCAGGGATGGTTCAATATATGAAAAACTATAAATGTCATCCATCATTTAAACAAATTGAAGGAAAAAAAAACCATGATCATTGCCTTAGATGCTAAAAAAGCCTTTGACAAAATCCAACACTCCTTTATGATAAAAGTTCTGGAGAGATCAGGAATATAGGGAAAATACCAATATATAAAAGGCCATTTACAAGAAGCCCAAGGCCAACATCAAACTAAGTGGAGAAAAACTCAAAGCAATCCCACTAAAATCAGGAACTAGACAAGGATGTCCTCTCTCCCCTTATCTATTCAATACAGTTTTATCTAATGCAATAAGAGAACAAAAGGGGATACAAATTGGAAAAGAAGAAGTGAAACTATCTCTATTTGCAGATGATATGGTCAAATAAATGACACAAAAAAATCGACCAGGGAACTTGTGCAGCTGATAAACATGTTCAGCAATGTAGCAGGATACAAGATTAACTCAAAGAAATCAGTAGCCCTTCTATACACTAAAGATAGAAGAGCTGAAAAAGAAATAAGGGAAACATTGCCCTTCATAATAGCTGAAAATACTATTAAATGCCTTGGAGTAACTATAACCAAAGAAGTAACAGACCTATTTGACAAAAATTTTAAATCACTGAACAAAGAAATTGAAGAGGATATCAGAAAATGGAAAGACCTCCCATGTTCCTGGATAGGAAGTATTTTAAATCACTGAACAAAGAAATTGAAGAGGATATCAGAAAATGGAAAGACCTCCCATGTTCCCGGATAGGAAGTACCAACATAGTAAAAATGGCAATCCTAACAAAAGCAGTCTACAGATTCAATGCACTTCCCATCAAAATCCCAACACAATTTTTTTACAGAATGTTAAAGAACAATATTCAGTTTCATTTGGAATAAATGGAAATCCAGGATTGCCAAAACAATTTTGCTCAACAGGTATCACCATTCCTGACTTCAAGCTATAGTATAGAGCCTCAATAATAAAAACAGCTTGAAGATGGCATAAAAACAGACTTGTAGATCAATGGAATCAAATTGAAGTCCCCGACATTAACCTACACACATGTGAACACCTGATTTTGACAAAGAGGCCAAAAATAGTAAGAACGTGGAAACAACCTAGATGCCCCTCAACTGAAAAATGGATTAACTAAGTGTGGTACATAAACACAAAGAAGTACTACTCAACTACTCAACAGTAAGAAAAAATGATATTCTAAAATTTGCAGGCAAATGGATGGATTCGGAGAATATCCTCCTGAGTGAGGTCTCACAAACTCAGTAGGATAAGCAGGGGTTGTACTCACTCATAAGTGGATTTGAGAGGAGGGGGGGGTCATTGTATACAAAAGCTCAAGGCTAGAACATGGCTAAATGACACAATTCCTCACTTCTGCATTGATGGCCTCTGGCAGGAAAGATTTGTTTTCTTTAAGGGTCTGGTCAAGGGAGTTTAATTTGGCTCCAGTAAGTAAATGAGCAGAACGAATGGGCATTTTTACAAATGGGGAGATCATAAGAGTGGGCATGAATTAGAGAGATCTAATAACTGAGTTTGACTGAGTGCATGATATAAAATCACCAAATAATAAATATATAAATAAGTAAATAAAAATGAATGAATAGATAAAATATTCAATGGAAAAAAGATAGTATCTTCAACAAATTGTGTTGGCATAACTGGATGGCATGTGTAGAGAAATGCAAATAGATTACAAGCCTATAACCCTGCAGAACACTCAAATCCAAGTGGATCAAAGACCACAACATAATACCAGCTACATTGAACTTAATAGAAAAGAAAGTGGGAAATACCCTCCAACACATTTGCACAGGTGACTACTTTCTAAATATAATTCCAGAAGCACAGACACTAGCAACAACAATCAATAAGTGGGACTTCCTGAAACTGAAACATTGCTATAAGGCCAAGGACACAGTCAATAAGACAAAATGACAGCCTACAGAATGGAAAAGATTTTCACCAACCCTACAAGTGACAGAGGACTGATCTCTAAAATATATAGAGAACTCAAGAAAATAGAGCCAAAAACCCTAAATAACCAATTAAAAAATGAGGTTCAGAACTAAAAAGGGAATTTTTAACAGAAGAATTACAAATGGCTGAAAGATACTTGAAAAAATACTCAACATCTTTAGTCATCAGAGAAATACAAATCAAAACACATTTGAGATACCACCTTACACCTGTGAGAATGGCTAAGATCAAAAACACAGATGACAGCCTATGCTGGAGAGAATGCCAGAGCAAAGGTAACACTCTTCTATTGTTGGTGGGAGTGTAAACTTGTTCAGCCACTCTGTAATGCAGTATGGTGATTTCTCAGAAAACTTGGAATCAATCTCCTCAAAGACCCAGCAATACCATGCCTGGGCATATACCCTAAAGACACACATTCACATTCCAAAGGCATTAGCTCAGCTATATTCATAGCTACATTATTCATAAATAGCAAGAACATGGAAACAACCTAGAAGCCCTTCAACTGAGGAATGGATTAACAATTGGTGATATATCTACACAATACAGTAATACACAGCAGTAAGAAAAAATGATATCCTAAAATTTGCATGCAAATGGATGGATTTGGAAAATTTCCTCCTAAGTGAAGTCTCACAATCCCAGTAGAATATTTAGGAGACGTACTCACTCATTAGTGGACCTTAAGCAAAAGCCTTATTATGACATTGATACAGGGGAAATCTTTAGTTTGAATGTTTTGAAACTTCAGCTTTCCTTACAATGATACTATTTGGATCCAGTAATCCATCTGCATTTGGTCTTCTAACATTCCACTGAATTTGCTACTGGGCCATCTACTTCTAAGAATTAAATACAATAAATAAATAAGAAAAAGAAAATTTAAGAGAGAGAAACTTATTCTACCAGACATTCAAAGAAGAATTACTACCATTACTCCTCAAACTATTTCACACAGTTGAAACTGAAGGAATATTGCCAAATTCCTTTTATGAGGTCACAATTACCCTAATACCCAAGTCACTCAAAGACATAACAAAGAAGGAGAATTACAGACAAATTTCCCTCATGAATATAAATGCGAAAATTCTCAACAAAATTTTATCAAACCGTGTACAACAATGTATAAAAGATATCATCCACCACCACCAAGTAGGCTTCATCCCAGAAATGCAGGGCTGGTTTAACATTCGAAAAACTGTAAATGTTATCCATCATATAAACAAACTAAAGGAACAAAACCACATGATCATATCCTTAGATGCAGAAAAAGCCTTTGACAAAATCCAACACTCCTTTATGATTAAAGCCCTGGAGAGATCAGGAATACAGGGAGAATACCTAAATATAATAAAAGTGATTTACAAGAAGCTGACAGACAGTATCAAACTTAATGGAGAAAAACTCAAAGCAATCCCACTAAAATCAGGGACTAGACAAGGATGTCCTCTTTCCCCTTATCTTTTCAATATATAGTTCTCAAAGTTTTAGCTATAGGAATAAGGGAATGAAAAGAGATTAAAGGGATACAAATTGGAAAAGAAGAAGTGAAGCTATCTCTATTTGCATATGTATACATAAGTGACCCACAAAATTCTTCCAAGGAACTGCTACAGCTGATAAACACCTTCAGCAATGTAGCAGGATACAAGATTAACTCAAAGAAATCAGTAGCCCTCCTATACACTAAAGATAGAAAAGCTGAAAAAGAAATAAGGGAAACATTGCCCTTCATAATAGCTGAAAATACTATTAAATACCTTGGAGTAACTATAACCAAAGAAGTAATAGACCTATTTGACAAAAATTTTAAATCACTGAAGAAAGAAATTGAAGAGGATATCAGAAAATGGAAAGCTCTCACATGTTCCTGGATTGGTAGGATCAACATAGTAAAAATGGCAATTCTACCAAAGGCAATCTACAGATTCAAAGCACTGCCCATCAAAATCCCAACACAATATTTTTTGGACCTTGGAAGAACAATACTCAATTTCATTTGGAATAACAGGAAAGCCAGGATTGCCAAAACAATTTTACTCAACAAAAGAACCTCAGGAGGTACCACCATCTCTGACTTCAAGTTATACTATAGAGCTACAGTAATAAAAACAGCCTGACACAGGCATAAATACAGACTTGTGGACCAATGGAATAGAATTGAGGATCCAGACATTAACCCAAAATCCTATGAACACCTGATCTTTGACAAAGAGCCCAAAACATTCAATGAAAAAAAGATAGTATATTTAACAAATGGTGTTGGCATAACTGGATGGAAGTGTGCAGAAAAATGCAAACAGATCTGAGCCTGTCACCTTGCACAAAACTCAAATCCAAGTGGATCAAAGACCTCAACTTAAACCCAGCCACTTTGAACTTGATAGAAAAGAAAGTGGGAAATACACTTCTACTAAATGGCACAGGTGACCACTTCCTAAATATAACACCAGTGGCACAGACACTAAGACCAACAATCAATAAGTGGGATCTCCTGAAGCTAGGAAGCTTCTGCAAGGCCAAGGACACTGTCAATAGGACAAAATGACAGCCTACAGAATGGGAAAAGATTTTCACCAACCCTACAATTGATAGAGGACTGATGCCTAAGATATATAAAGAGCTCAAGAATCTAGAACCCAAAACCTTGAATAACCCAATCAAAAAATGTGTACAGATCTAAAAAGGGAATTCTCAGCAGAGGAACTATGAATGGCTAAAAGGCACCTGGAAAAGTGCTCATCATCTTTAGCTGTCAGAGAAATGCAAATCAAAACAACTTTGAGATACCACCTAACACCTGTCAGATTGGCTAAGATAAAAGGCACAGATGACAGCCTATGTTGGAGAGGATGCGGAGTACGGGGAACACTCCTCCATTGTTGGTGGGAGTGTAAGCTTGTTCAGCCACTTTGGAATGCAATATGGCAGATTCTCACAAAATTGAGAATCAATCTCCTCAAGGACCCAGCAATACCACTTCTGGGTATATACCCTAAAGAGGCACAGTCACACTCCAAAGGTATTAGCTCAGCTAGGTTCATAGCAGCATTATTTGTAATAGCAAGAACTTGGAAACAACCTAGATGTCCCTCAACTGAAGAATGGATTAACAAACTGTAGTACATCTACACAATGGAATACTACTCATCAGTAAGAAAAATGATATCCTAAAATTTGTAGGCAAATGGATGGATTTGGAGTATATCCTCCTGAGCGAGGTATCACAAACTCAGAAAGATAAGCAGGGGATGTACTCACTTGTTAGTGGTCTCTAAACAAACAAACAAGAAAAAAAGCCAAGCATGCCCAAGTTGCAATCCACAACCACTGAACAGCTTGAGATCAGAAACACCCTGGACTGACCCTTTGGATCCCCCTCCAACTATAGGAACACCTGACTCACTCTTGAGGGAGGGGGGACAAAACTGGATTTGCCAGGAATGGAGACTGATCTAAGCATTATTGGGTCAGTGGGACCATAGGACTGTCTGCTCTCTGCCCAGGGAGGAGATGGGGAGTTATAGAGAAGAAAAAAATGACCTGATGTGGTGGGAGGGGAAAGGGACCTTGAATGGGGATATACAGGGATGGAAAAAAATTCAGAAGGAAAGCTGAACACAAAGTAAATATATGTGTAGCAATCTTTAAAAAAAAAAAAAAAAGAAAGAAAGAAATGGTCCGTACAGATTGTCTTTAAGATATCATATATTCATTAATATATCATCAATGTGTATTAGTAGTATAGACTCATGTATTCATATTTTATCAATGGATTACAATATTTACTATTATTATTTGTTCTAGTGCTCAACTTTTTCGAACATTTGACCAATGAAAACCCCTCAATTTGGCTTCATACTTCAGAGAAGTTTGGGCCATTATTTCATGGGACAGCAAACTCTTCCAATGCAACATATTATCATTATCATTATTATGATTATTATTATTATTATTATTATTATTGCTACAGTCATGACTTCAGTAGCACCAGGTTGTTGAGTTGTCTCCAAACTGTTTTGAACCTCAGTTTGTGAACAGCTTTCCTTTCTGCACAGCACCTCTTGCCCTTCCCTACCCCCTGAAATCCTATGATGCCCACTGTTCTATACCAAAGCCCTTTTGAACTTCAACTGAGGTAGCCTGGGCTATTTAATGTTCTTACATATCTTGCTCTGGACCACTGAAATTCTCTCACCACATTCACAATGTTCTTACTTTACCTAAGGCCTCTTGAATCAAATGTCTTCTGAAAAGAAAAAGGGTTGGAATGAACTTCAAGACACACTGAATGCTAACATTTCTTCAGCTTGAAGAAATGTTATTCCTAAGATCTATCTAACAAATTATAGGAAGAATCTTTTTGTTTTCACATCTAGGATGCTGTGATTGGCAGCTGTTAGGAAAAACTGTAGATGTCAGTGAACATCCCAGGATATACAGGACAGTTACTATAGGAAACATGGTCCTCATAGGTCAAATGTTCTAATGATGAGAAATCTGCTGAAAGCACCAGAACACCTGGATTGTCAATATTGTTTTAAGCATTCATACTTTCATATGTGACATATCCTGTGTTTTTGAATGGGAATAAACCTAAATAAAATGATTAATCATCAAAAAAGGCATAGAATTCTGGCCCCAACTCCCAGTCTAGTCAAGAAAGTGAGGATGAATTATATAAGCAAAGGGAATAGATCATGATGGGGAAAACCACAGAGACAGTTGAGCTGCTTGGAACTCATGGGCTCTGGACTGACAGTTGGAAACCTGAATCGGGCTGAACTAAGCATTCTGAATGTAGAAGGCAGTGTGTGGCTTAGGTAGATTGTGGGGTCTCTGGCAGTGAGACGAGGATTTACCTCAAGTGCATGAACTGGCTTTTTGAAGCCCATTCCCTATATAGGGATACCTTGCTCAGCCTTCATATGGTGGATGGGTTTGGTCCTGCCTCAACTTGATATGCAGACTATATTGACTCCCTGTGGGAGTCGTTACCCACTCTTTCAAGTGTGTGAGGGTTAGGATGTAGAGAAGCTGGGGGCTAGTAGGAGGAGGGGAGGGAAGTGGAACTGTGGTTGGTATGTTATATTAAAAAAATTTAAATAAAAATAATTAAAAAGATCACACTAAACAATCAATTTTCAGTTATTCCAAGAACACATGTTTTCTTCCACATGCACAAACCAAAAATAACTGGTGAAATAAATAAACTTATGAACAGAAACAATGTAATCTTTTCAACTATTAATGCAGAAAGGGCCTTTAACAGAGTTCAGCATCTATTCATAATTAAAACAGAAGAGGCATGCCTTAATATAATAAAAACTATATGTTAGAAATTTATAGCCACAGTTCCAGGACAGGGTGCTGTCTGCAGAGCTTGTCCCAACACACTCTGGAGAAAGCAGAGATAAACTCTGCCTGTCTCGGTCCCCCCAGCTGCTGCTGAGGGAATTTGCACAGATACCCACCTCCAACTGAGTGATCACATAAGGACTGGGGACCCTGAAGGACAGACTCAGACTGCACCTAGAGGTGAGGAGGGGTCAGCAGGCCCCAGCACCTGTATCCCTCCAGGGAGAGGAGACTTGAGCTCCCATCAGTTCCGGTTATCATTCCTGGACCAGGCATGCTGTCCCAGCACACTTTGGAGCAGGCAGAGATAAACCCTGACTGCCATGCTCCCCCCAGCTGCTGGTGAGGGAGTTTCCATGGCCAACACCCCTCCTTCAATTGCTCAAACAGAGAAAGATTGAAGACTTAAATTCAGTCCCCAGCACAGTACAGAAGTAGTGATTGAGCAGACCTTTTCTTCAGAGGTCACAGGAGGCACACAAGCCCGAGTGACACAATTGACCAGGAGCCACCTAATCGTGAACCACTAAAGAAATGGGCAGAAGCCAGTGCAAAAACTTACATAATAATATAAAGAACAACAAGGTAACTCCAGAAGAAAGTAGATATCCTACAAATATAAGACGTGAACTGAGCAATGAAGAGGAAAAAGAGGGAAGCATCACCAAAAATTCCTTTTTGATGATCATTGAAGCTCTCAAAGAAGATATGAAAAAAAGCCTCGAAGCTCTCAAAGAAGATACGAAAAAAAGCATTAAAGAAATAGAAGAAAATACAAACAAAAAATTGGAAGAGATGAACAAATCTATGAAAGAAACATGCCAGGAACTAAAAGCTGAAATAGAAGCAATAAGAAAGGCACAAAATGAGGCAAACATGGAAATAGAAAATCTGAACAAAGAAGATGGAACCACAGACACAAGCATAACAAACAGAGTTCAAAAGATGGAGGATAGAATCTCTGAAGTGGAAGATTCAGTAGCTCAAATAGATATATCAGTCCAAGAAAATAGTAAAACTAAAAAAGCCATAAATCAAAATGTTCAGGAAATCTGGGACACCATGAAAAGACCTAATTTGAGAATAATAGGAATAGAAGAAGGAGAAGAATACTAGCTCAAAGGCACAGATAATGTTTTCAATAAAATCATAGAAGAAAACTTTCCTAACCTGAAGAAGGAAATGCCTATAAAGATACAAGAAGCTTACAAAACACCAAATAGATATGACCCCCCCAAAAACAGTCAGCATGCTACATTACAATCAAGCCACAAAACATAAAGAACAAAGAAAAAATTTTAAGAGCTCCAAAAGAAAAGGGCCAACTTACATACAAAGGCAGACCCATCAGAATAATGCCTGACTATTCAATGGAAATGATGAAAGCTAGAAGGGCTTGGCCAGAAGTTATACAGATGCTAAAATAGCATGGCTACCAAACTAGAATACTATACCCTGCAAAATTATCAATCACCATAGATGGAGTAAACAAGGTATTCCAGGACAAAGTCAGACTGAAAGAATATCTATCTACCAATCCAGCACTACAGAGAGTATTAGAAGGAAAACTCCAACCTAAGGCCCCCAGATACACCCACAAAATCACAAACAATCAATAAGTCCACAGAAGAATACCCCAGAGAAAGGAAATAAAAACAAGTTACCACCAAAAATGGCAGGAAATATGAATCAATGGTCACTAATTTCCCTTAATATCAATGGTCTCAACTCTCCCATAAAACGTCACACTCTAACAAGATGGATACAACAACAGAAGCCATCCTTCTGTTGCCTACAAGAAACACAACTCAACCGCAAAGACAGACACAGGCTTAGAATAAAGGGATGGGAAAAGATTTTCCGTCAAATGGTCCTAAAAAACAAGCAGGGATTGAAATCCTAATATCTAGCAAAGTAGACTTTAAGCTAAAAGCAATAAAAAGGGACCAATATGGTCACTACTTATTCATCACAGGAAAAATTGGTCAAGAGGAGATTTCAATCTTTAATATATATGCCCCTAATATAAGGGCACCTTCTTATGTAAAAGAAACACTGCTAAAGCTCGAATCTCACAACAATTCTTACACCCTAATAGTGGGAGACTTCAATACCCCACTTTCAACCCTGGATAGATCAACCAGAAAGGGACTCAGCAGGGAAATAGGGAGTCTAAAAGAGGTTATGATGCAAATGGATTTAATTGATATCTACAGAAGCTTCCACCCAAATGCAAAGGAATATACATATTTCTCAGCTCCTCATGGAACTTTCTCTAAAATTGACCACATAATTGGTTATAAAGCAAATATCAACAGATACAAAAAAATGGAAATAATCCCTTGTAACATATTGGACCACCAGGACGTAAAGTTAGAGTTCAACAACATCAAAACCCAAAGAAAGCCTACCAACTCATGGAAACTAAACATCACTCAGCTGAACCATCTCTGGGTCAAGGAAGAAATTAAGAGAGAAATCGAAGTCTTCTGAGAATATAAAGAAAATGAATCCACAACATATCCAAACTTGTGAGACACAATGAAAGCAGTCTTAAGAGAAAAATTCATAGTACTAGATGCCTATATGAAAAACCTAGAGAAATCCCACACTAGAGACCTAACAGCACAGCTGAAAGCCTTAGAACAATTAGAAGCAAACTCACCTTGAAGGAGTAGATGGCAGGAAATAATCCAACTTAGAGCTGAAATCAATACAATTGAACCAAAAAGAAAAATACAAAGAATCAATGAATCTAAGAGTTGCTTCTTTGAAAAAGTTAACAAGATAGATAAGCTCTTATCCAAACTAATCAAAAAAGCAGAGAGAGTGTCCAAATCAACAAAATCAGAAATAAAAAGGGGAACATAACAACATATCCCTAGGAAATACAGAGAATTATCAGATCATATGTTGAAAATCTGTATTCCACAAAAATGGAAAACCTAGAAGAAATGGACAGCTTTCTGGACAAGTACCACCTACCAAAAATAAATGAAGATCAGGTTAATTACGTAAACAGGCCTATAACCCTTAAGGAAATTGAAGCTGTCATTAAAAACCTCCCCAAAAATAAAAGCCCTGGTCCAAATGGTTTCAGTGCCGAATTCTACCAGACATTCAAAGAAGAATTACTACCATTACTCCTCAAACTATTTCACACAGTAGAAACTGAAAGAATATTGCCAAATTCCTTTTATGAAGCCACAATTATCCTAATACCTAAGCCACTCAAAGACACAACAAAGAAGGAGAATTACAGACCAATTTCCCTCATAAATATAGATGCGAAAATTCTCAACAAAATCTTGGCAAACCATATACATCAATGTATAAAGATATCATCCATGACCACAAAGTAGGCTTCATTCCAGATAAGCAGGGCTGGTTTAACATACGAAAAACTGTAAATTTTATCCATCATATAAACAAACTAAAGGAAGAAAAGCACATGATCATATTCTTAGATGCAGAAAAAGCCTTTGACAAAATCCAACACTCCTTTATGATTAAAGCCCTGGAGAGATCAGGAAAACAGGGAGAATACCTAAATATAATAAAGGCGATTTACAAGAAGCCAACAGCCAATATCAAACTTAATGGAGAAAAACTCAAAGCAATCCCACTAAAGTCAGGGACTAGACAAGGATGTCCTCTCTTCCCTTATCTATTCAATATAGTTCTTGAAGTTTTAGCTAAAGCAATAAGGGAACGAAAAGAGATTAAGGGAATATAAATTGGAAAAGAAGAAGTGAAACTATCTCTATTTGCAGATGATATGATTTTATACATAAGTGACCCACAAAATTCCTCCAAGGAACTGCTACAGCTGATAAACACCTTTAGCAATGTAGCAGGATACAAGATTAACTCAAAGAAATCAGTAGCCCTTCCATACACTAAAGATAGAAGAGCTGAAAAATAAATAAGGGAAAATTACCCTTTATAATGGCAGCAAATAGTATTAAATACCTTGGAGTAACTATAACCAAAGAAGTAACAGACCTATTTGACAAAAATTTTAAATCATTGAAGAAAGAAATTGAAGAGGATATCACAAAATGGAAAGCTCTTCCATGTTCCTGGATAGGTAGGATCAACATAGTAAAAATGACAATTCTACCTAAGGCAATCTACAGATTCAAAGCACTGCCCATCAAAATCCCAACACAATATTTTTTGGACCTTGGAAGAACAATACTCAGTTTCATTTGGAATAACAGGAAAGCCAGGATTGCCAAAACAATTTTACTCAACAAAAGAACCTCAGGAGGTATCACCATCCCTAACTTCAAGTTATACTATAGAGCTACAGTAATAAAAACAGCCTGGTACTGGCATAAAAACAGACTTGTGGACCAATGGAATAGAATTGAGGATCCAGACATTAACCCAAAAACCTATGAACATCTTATCTTTGACAAAAAGGCCCAAAACATTTAATGGAAAAAATATTGTGTATTTAACAAATGGTGTTAGCATAACTGGATGGAAGTGTGTATAAAATGCAAATAGATCCAAGCCTGTCACCCTGCACGAAATTCCAATCCAAGTGGATCAAAGACCTCAAAATAAACCCAGCCACTTTGAACTTGATAGAAAAGAAAGTGGGAAATACACTTCTACTAAATGGCACAGGTGACCACTTCCTAAATATAACACCAGTGGCACAGACACTAAGACCAACAATCAATAAGTGGGATCTCTTGAACCTAAGAAGCTTCTGTAAAGCCAAGGACACTGTCAATAGGACAAAATGACAGCCTACAGAATGGGAAAAGATTTTCACCAACCCTACAAGTGATAGAGGACTGATGCCTAAGATATATAAAGAGCTCAAGAATCTAGAGCCCAAAACCTTGAATAACACAATCAAAAAATGGGGTTCAGATCTAAAAAGGGAATTCTCAGCAGAGGAATTATGAATGGCTAAAAGGCACCTGAAAAAGTGCTCATCATATTAGCCATCAGAGAAATGCAAATCAAAACAACTTTGAGATACCACCTAACACCTGTTACATTGGTAAGATAAAAAGCACAAATGACAGCCTATGTTGGAGAGGATGCGGAGTACGGGGAACACTCCTCCATTGTTGGTGGGAGTGTAAGCTTGTTCAGCCACTTTGGAATGCAGTATAGCGGTTTCTCAGAAAACTGAGAATCAATATCTCCAAGGACCCAGCAATACCACTTCTGGGTGTATACCAGAAGTATGCACAGAAAGATGCACAGTCACACTCCAAAGGCATTAGCTCAACTATGTTCATAGCAGCATTATTCGTAATAGCAAGAACCTGGAAACAACCTAGATGTCCCTCAACTGCAGAATGGATTGACAAACTGTGGGACATCTACACAATGGAATACTACTCAGCAGTAAGAAAAAATGACACCCTAAAATTGGCAGGCAAATGGATGGATTTGGAGAATATCCTCCTGAGCGAGGTGTCACAAACTCAGAAAGATAAGCAGGGGATGTACTCACTTATTAGTGGTCTCTAAACAAACTAACAAGAAAAAAGCCAAGCATGCCCAAACTGCAAACCACAACCACTAAACAGCTTGGGATTGGAAACATCCTGGACTGACCCTTCAGATCCCACTACACCTATAGGAACACCTGACTCACTCTTGAGGTAGGGGGGACAAAACTGGACTTTGCAAGAGTGGAGACTGAACTAAGCATTATTGGATCAGTGGAACCATGGGACTGTCTGCAGCCTGCCCAGGGAGGGGATGGGAAGTTGTGGAGAAGAAAAAATGACCTGATGTGGTGGGAGGGGGATGGGACCTTGAATAGGGATATACAGGAATAGAAAAAAAATCCAGAGTGAAAGCTGAACACAAAGTAATTTTATGTGTAGCAAATTATTTGCATTATGACCCTTGATAAGTCATGCTTATGATTTTTATTTTCTTTATAGTTATTGTTAACTTATCAGCTTTTTAAATTGAATTTGCTGTTTTTTCTTGATAAATACAAAATAAAAAAATGAAATTTATAGCCATCATCATTTGAAACTGGGAAAATAAAACTAAGATTATTCTTCAGAAATCTGTACAGACAAAATTGTCATCTCTCTCCCTTTTTCAATGCAGTGCTTAAAGTTTTAGATGGATCAATATGAAGCAAAAGAAATAAAAGCATACATGAAAGAAAGAAGTCAAATTATTCTCATTTTCAAATGATATATAATTAAAATTAAAACATCCTAAATAATCTTCCAGAAAACGTATACATGATGAATAATTAAGGCAATGAAGCAGCATACAAAGTCATTACATGAAAAATCAATAGTTTTTCTATAGATAAATAATATTCTCTAATAAACTAAAGGAGGGGAGCCCTTTACAATAGCATTCAAATGTAAATAAACCTATAAAAATTCTAAAATAGTGAAGTATCTCTATCTGGAAAATTTAAGTCCTGAAAAATGAGAAAAGCACATTAGAATATGAAAAAATTCCCCAGGCTCATGGATTACCAGAATCATTATTAAATACTATAAAAGTGACTAAATTAGCAGAATCATTATTAAATACTATAGAAGTGACTGCATTTCCAAAAGCAATCTACAGAGCAAATATTGTTTTAATCAAAATTATGTTCATGTTTTTATAGAACAAGAAAAGAAGTATAAAGTTCATATGGGAGAATAAAAGGTCCACACTATCTAAGAAATTCTTAGTAAAGAAACAATGATAGAGATATCAGAATACAAAATTTTGAATTATATTGAGAAATCATAGCAACAAATATTGCATGATACTAGCATAAATAGAGGAAAGTAGATCCATGTAGCAGGCCAAATAAATCAGAAATGAATTCAGTTACAGTCACATTGCATATTAAAATCTCCAAAACATTCCCTAGAAAAAGAGACACATTGTCTAGGAAATAATACTAGGAGGGCTAAATTTTCATATGTAGAAGATATATATGTGGAGCAGAGTCCAGCTTGCCCATCAGAGAATTCCTCTCAAGAATCAGAGTCACACCCACGGGTCTGATCTGAGGCTCTGCCAGAAGACAGGCTCTAGGCTTTAGCTGTGAGGGTCCTCCTCCAGGGACCCCTACCTTGCCTAGTTGGGCCCCATCTTTAGAGCAAACTGTGCCATCAGACAAGGACTGAGGACTTTGAAAGTCCAACCTCTGCCAATTGCAGAGTCAGAGGTGAGCAGAGTCCAGATCATGGGCTGCCAATCTGAACAATTCCTCTCTGGGACTGGGGTCACAACCAAAGGTCTGATCTCAGGCTCTGCCAGAAGATAGGCTCTAGGCTTTAGCTGTGAGGGACCTCCTCTTGGGACCCCTACCTTGTCTGTCTAGGCCCCATCTCCAGGGTGAACTGAGTCATCAGACAAGAACTGAGAACTTTGAAACTCCAACCCTACCCGGAGCAGAGTCAGAGATCGAACAGACACCTTGATCAGAGTAGACAGAAGACACAAAAGCCCTCTAGCAACAACTGACTAGGAGCTGACTAAGTGTTAACCACTGAAGCCATGGGCAGACGCCAGTGCCAAAATACATATAACAATATAAAAACAACAAGACAAAATCAGAAGAAACTGGTGATTCTACAACTACAAGACCTGAACAGAGCAATGAAGAAGAAACAAAAGGAAACAAAGCAAAAATGCCTTTATGAAGATTATGGAAGCCTTTAAAGAGAATATTAAAAATTCCCTTAAAGACATAGAAGAAAATGCAAACAAAAATTGCAAGAGATTAACAAATTCTTGAAAGAAAACCAAGAAAAGGAAAACCAAAAAATGAAAGAAACATTTCAGGTACTAAAAATTGAAAAAGAAGCAATAAAAAAAGCACAAAATGAAGCAATGGTAGAAATAGAAAATCTGAAGAAAAGATCCGGAACTACAGATGCAAGCATAACCAACAGAATTCAAGAGATGGAAGAGAAAAATCTCTGGAGTGAAAGACTTAATAGCAGAAATAGATACATCAGTCAAAGAATACATGAAAAACAAAAAAAAAGCAATAACAAAAAACATTCAGGAAACTTGGGACACCATCAAAAAACTTAACCTGAGAATAATATAAATAGAAGAAGGAGAAGAATACCAGCACAAATGCACAGATAATAATAGAAGAGTTAGTGACTGGAAGGTGTGGGAAGGGGAAGGGAGCTTGAACAAGGATATACACAGATTAAAAATATGACTTTATTTATTAAAAAAAAGATAAAAATAAAAAAAGAAGCTGTGGTACATCTACACAATGAAGTACTACTACTCAGCAGTAAGAAAAAATGATATCCTAAAATTTGCAGGCAAATGGATGGATTCAGAGAATTTCCTCCTGAGCAAGGTATCACAAACCCAGAAAGATAAGCAGGGGATGTACTCACACATTAGTGGACTTTAAACAAAAATCTAAGCATGTCCAATCTGCAAACCACAACCACTGAAAAGATTGGGAGCTGAAGCACCTTGAACTGGCACCGTGGATCCCATTCCCTCCAGAGGAATACCTGACCCAGTTTTGATTTGGGGATAAGGAAAGTGGATCTGCCTAGAGTGGATCCTGAACTAAGCCACCTTGGGACCTTGGGACCTCCTGTCCTTGCTGAGGGTGAGACAAAGTGATGTGGAGAAGAGTTAGTGACTGGAAGCTGTGGGAGTGGGAAGGGAGCTTGAACAAGGATATAAATGGATAAAAAAATATGACTTTATTCATAATAAAAAATATTAAAGAAAAGAAATAAAAAGTACTTAGCCATGGTTGCTAAGTTGTGGGAGAAAGCAGGAATGATAATTTGGAGTGATTGATAATGAGTATGGTGTTTGCTTTTTGGGTAAACAAAATACTCTAAAAATTCACTGTGGATGTGCATACAACAAAAACTATTGAACTGTCTGTCTACACTCTCAATAAATTCAATAAAGGTTTTTTTCCTTTAAAAAAAAGAAGATATATATGTGTGTTTCTATGTGTGTTGTGTGTGTGTAAGACCTGTAGGTACATTTATATATACACACAGTAGATATATATACATATATATACATATATACACACAGTAGATATATATACATATATATACATATATACACACACATATATACATAAATATATATGTATATCTATAAACCCTGGACAAAAATAAATCATAATTGAACAAAGACAGTAATATAAAAATCAAAACTTTAAAACCATGCACCCAATAAAAACCAAAACATATGTCACTTCTAAATACAGTCATCAACAAGTATTTTTAACAGAATTCTAAGAAACCATTTTATAAATTGAGTCACAAGAACTTAAAAAGTGTCTGTATACAAAATGAGACAATCAAAAAATAGCCTACAGGATTGCTAAAAAAAAAATAAAACTTGCTAAACAAGAAATTAATATCTATGATACATAAAGAACAATAAAAATTACACAACCAACCAAAGTTCTAATTAGTAAGTGCAGTAGTAAACTGAATAGACAGTTCTCAAAAGATGATAAAAAAAATGGCCACTAAATACTTGGGAAAGTGTTTGACATCCTTAATTACCAGGAAAATGTAAGTTAAAACTGATTTGAGATTTCTTCTCACCACAGTCAGTACGGTTAGGATCAAGAAAACACATGATTAAAATCATTTTAGGTCAGGAAGAATGTGTGGAAAGAGGAACATTAATTCTTTGTTGGTGTAAAAGTATGTTTGCATAGGTTCTGTAGTCTGACTTTTTCATCAGAACCATCAGCTCCTCATTAATGAGACAGACACTGATTAATTATGATAGCATGGCTAATAGCTTAGGCTTGTTTCTAACTAGCTCTTGTAATTTAAATTAACCCATTTCCATTAATTTACTTTCTGCCTCAGAGATTTATTACCTCATCTCCATATTTCCCATTCTACTTGCTCTGTGTCTTCTGGCATCTCTTGGCATCCCTATCCTTCTTCCTTGTTTCTTCTGTACTAAAAATTCTGCCTATCTATTGGTTGTTATGTTTTTTATTAAATCAATCAGCATGACACTTCTTCATAGTGTGTAACAAAATTAATATACAGCTAGCCTTTATGGAAATGAGTATTCAAGTTCCTCAAAAATAAAATACACAAACACAATATCATGCCCTTGTGTAAAATTCGAAGTCAAAGTAAGACAGAGTTACCTGAACATCCAGCTTAATTTGTATACTATTTTATTTGTGTACTATCTGTGTACTAGCCTTGAAGCAGAACCAACCTAGCCACCTTTTTGGTACATACATAAAAAGGGCATTTTATAAAGCCACAATAAAATTGAAAGCCACAAGAAAATTGAAATCATTGTATTTACCTGAAAAATATTAAGTAAAATAATTCAAATGAAAATCTTCATGTTATCTTTCATGTATGGTGCCTGAATTACAAGAGAGAGAGAGACTCCTGTGTGCCTCTGTGTGTGTGTGTGTGTGTGTGTGTGTGTGTGTGTGTATAGTGTGTGTGTGTGTGTGTATGTGTTATGTGTGTTAGGTACAACCTGAAACTAGAAATGAAATCATAAGGAGAAAGGTGAGGCATAAAATGAAGGAATACATGAAAAAGGATATCCAAATGGACTAATTGAACTAGTGCAAACAGGGAAAGCTGGAAGTATTATGGGTGAAGAGAGGCTGTGAACAAAGTGTAATGACACATACGTATGAGGTTTCATGATAAAAACCAACACTTTAATGCTAACTTTAAAACTAATTCTGCCATTTGTAATTCTTCTGCTGAGAATTCCCTTTTTAGTTCTGAACCCCATTTTTTAATTGGGTTATTCAAGGTTTCTTGAGTTCTCTAGATATCTTAGAGATCAGTCCTCTGTCACTTGTAGAGTTGGTGAAAATCTTTTCCCATTCTGTAGGCTGTCATTTTGTCTTATGGACTGTATCCTTGGCTTTACAGAAGCTTCTCAGTTTCAGGATGTCCCACTTATGGATTACTTTTCTAGCATCTATGCCACTGGTGTTATAGTTAGGAAGTGGTCACCTGTGACAATTCATTGGAGGGTATTTCCCCTTTCTTTTCTATCAAGTTCAGGGTAGCTAGACTTATGTTGAGGTATTTGATCCATTTTGATTTGAGTTTTGTGCAGAGTGACAGGCTTAAATCTTATCCACTAAACATTTTAAGAATTAAAATGGAAAAATCACCCATTAAAAAACAAATACAAAAAAAACTAATTCTGAAAAAAATTTAAAGCCAAAAATGGTGATGTGCTTCTAAAGTAAGAAAATCAAGTATGATGCTGGCTGTCGGCTTCTTGTAAATCACTTTATTATATTCAGGTGTTCTCCTTGCATTCCTGATCTCTCCAGGGCTTTTATCATAAAGGAGTGTTGTATTTTGTCAAAGACTTTTTCAGCATCTAAAGATATGATCATGTGGTTTTGTTTCTTTAATTTTTTTATATGATGGATAACACTTACGGTTTTTCATATGTTAAACGAGCCCTGCATTTCTGGGATGAAGCCAATTGGTCGTGGTAGATGATATTTTTTATATATAGTTGTATACGGTTTGCTAAAATTTTGTTGAGAATTTTAGCATTAATATTCATGAAGGAAATTGGTCTGTAGTTCTACTTCTTTGTTGTGACCTTCAGTGACTAGGGTATTAGGGTAATTGTGGCCTCATAAAAAGAATTTGGCAACTCAAAGCAATCCCATAAAATCAGGAACTAGACAAAGATGTCCTCTCTCCCCTTATCTATTCAATATAGTTCTCAAAGTTTTAGCTAAAGCAATAAGAGAATGAAAGGAGATTAAGGGGATACAAATTGGAAAAGAAGATGTGAAACTATCTCTATTTGCAGATGATATGATTGTATACAAAAGTGACCCACAAATTCTTCCAAGGAACTTCTACGGCTGATAAACACCTTCAGCAATGCAGCAGGATACAAAATTAACTCAAAGAAATCAGTAGCCCTTCTATACACTAAAGATAGAAGAGCTGAAAAAGAAATACGGAAAACATTAACCTTCATAATAGCTGAAAATACTATTAAATACCTTGGAGTAACTATAACCAAAGAAGTAACAGACCTATTTGACAAAAATTTTAAATCACTGAAGAAAGAAATTGAAGAGGATATCAGAAAATGGAAAGCTCTCCCATGTTCCTGCATAGGTAGGATCAACATAGTAAAAATGGCAAGTCTACCTAAGGCAATCTACAGATTCAAAGCACTGCCCATCAAAATCCCAACACAATATTTTTTGGACCTTGGAAGAACAATACTCAGTTTCATTTGGAATAACAGGAAAGCCAGGATTGCCAAAACAATTTTACTCAACAAAAGAACCTCAGGAGGTATCACCATCCCTGACTTCAAGTTATACTATAGAGCTACAGTAATAAAAACAGCCTGGTACTGGCATAAAAACAGACTTGTGGACCAATGGAATAGAATTGAGGATCCAGACATTAACCCAAAATCCCATGAACATCTTATCTTTGACAAAGAGGCCCAAAATATTCAATGGAAAAAAGATAGTATATTTAACAAATGGTGTTGGCATAGCTGGATGGAAGTGTGTAGAAAAATCCAAATAGATTTGAGCCTATCACCCTGCACAAAACTCAAATCCAAGTGAATCAAAGACCTCAACATAAACCCAGCCACTTTAAACTTGATAGAAAAGAAAGTGGGAAATACACTTCTACTAATTGGCACAGGTAACCACTTCCTAAATATAACACCAGTGGCACAGACACTAATGTCAACAATCAATAATTGAGATCTCCTGAAGCTAAGAAGCTTCTGTAAAGCCAAAGACATTGTCCATAGAACAAAAACGACAGCCCACAGAATGGGAAAAGATTTTCACCAATCCTGCAAGAGTTAGAGGACTGATCTCTAAGATAAATAAAGAACTCAAGAATCTAGAGCCCACAACCTTGAATAACCCAATCAAAAATGGGGTTCAGATCTAAAAAGGGAATTCTCAGCAGAAGAATTACGAATGACTGAAGGCACCTGAAAAAGAGCTCATCATCTTTAGCCATCAGAGAAATGCAAATCAAAACAACTTTGAGATACCACCTGAAACCTGTTAGATTGGCTAAGATAAAAAACACAGAGGACAGCCTATGCTGGAGAGGTTGCAGAGCAAGGGGTACACTCCTCCATTGTTGGTGGGAGTGTAAGCTTGTTCAGCCACTTTGGAATGCAGTATAGCGGTTTCTCAGAAAACTGAGAATCAATCTACCCAAGGACCCAGCAATACCACTTCTGGGTATATACCCTAAAGAGGCACATTCACACTCCAAAGGTATTAGCTCAACTATGTTCATAGCAGCATTATTTGTAATAGCAAGAACCTGGAAACAACCTAGATGCCCCTCAACTGAGGAATGGATTAACTGTGGTACATCTACACAATGGAATACTACTCAGCAGTAAGAAAAATGATATCCTAAAATTTGCACGCAAATGGATGGATTTGGAGAATATCCTCCTGAGCGAGGTATCACAAACCCAGAAAGATAAGCAGGGGATATACTCACTCATTAGTGGACTCAAAACAAACAAGGAAGCAAATAAGAAAAAAGCAAAACATTCCCAAGCTGCAAACCACAACCACTGAACAGCTTGGTATCAGATACACCTTGGACTGACTCCTTGGATCCCACTTGCCCTATAGGAACACCTGACTCAGTCTTGAGGTTGGGGAGAGAAAACTGGATCTGCCCGGAGTGGAGACTGAACTAAGCAATATTGGGACAGTGGGACCTTGGGACTGCCTGCCGCCTGCCTGGGAGGGGGGGGGGGGGAATGGGAGGTTGTGGAGAAGAGAGAATGACCTGAGGTGGTGGATGGGGGAAGGGACCTTGAATAAGGATATACAGGGATAGAAAGTGTGACTTCTTTGTTCACAATAAGAAAAGAAAACCAATGTGCTTAATAGATATTTAATTCTACCTGGTAATTACAAATACACATGGGTCAATAATATATATAGTGAGCGAATTATCATGTTTTAACTTAAGATGGTTCCACTTTGTGTAAATCTAAAAAAAAATAAAATAAACCAGCATAGAAAAACTGCCTTAGATGGAATTGTATTGTTCCTCAGCTAATGATAGAGCTCTCTGGACTATCCATAGTACCAGCTAAGGCAGCATCCTATCTGCCTGACCACTCCTATGACTACCAGCACAGATGTGTATTCTGTTCACTTGGTTCAGTGTGAAAAAATGCATTTTCCACTCACGATACTTTCCCCCATCATAAGTCAAATGGCATCTGTAATATGATCAGACCTGTTTACAATACAAGAAGCAGGTCTTGTTTCAACATATTATAATGAAGTGGCAATTGCACTCTTTACCTGGGGGGGGGTTAATTTTTAATTTTAGAATTTTTTTAAGAAAAATACTAACATTTGTTACATTCAGTAAAAATGTAGATAAGCTATCTGTAAAATGTTGCTTGATTTTGTAGTGTTCAAAGTTTAGCTCTGAATAAGCATTGTCAAAGAAAAAAAATTCACCTCAAACTAATAACATGAAACACTTAGTATTTTTCTAAAGGAGAAAACCAGCCTTGTATTTCTGTTTCCAAGAAATTAATAGGGTGACTGTTGTGAGAATTATTCTGATGACTCAATTTCCTCTTGATAGCCCTCTGACTCCTGGTGGCTGTGATTGGATTTGCAGCATTTTATATAGAGAGAAGCCAATATACTTACAGAAGTACAGAAATTTGGCAAATTTTGCATTTCTACACCTTACACCAGAGATCATACATGGGTAAACTTTCATTCGTCAAGCCTGTCAATATTCAGCTTTATAAAAGCTACATTGACGTTTAGAGGGAAAAAATGTTGGAACAGAAATTGAATAAAATATGAGTAGATGAACACATTTGACTCTAAAAGACTGAATTCTTTAAATATGTCTTCATATAAATGATGCTTTAAAATAACATAAAATCTTACTTTAAGTAAACTATAAAATGTTTGTTGATTAAAAAAAACTGTATGGATGATATAAATAGGTTCCTATTCTATTTTAAAACTGGCTCTATATTTCCACCAAATTACATACTATTTCTAATTCTGACATTTTAAATATTCATCACTGCCAGAGAAGAAAACAGAAGCATGGTAAACATTCCTCTTTATAAGGCTGCATTGAGCATAATGTTCCAAAATATACTACACTGAAGTATCTCAAAGTTGGAAAATTTAATTTAAATAATAAATTTAAAACATGCTAGAAAGTAGATTCTTACATTTAAGGTAGCTTTAAAAGCGTATTTCTTCCCAAGCCACTTAATGCAGCCAGTGTTGTTATTCAATCATAGTTAAGTTAAACTGCAAATTACTTACTGAGTATATGCTTCATTTATATGCATTCTGCATCTGTCAATTCCCTGATAAAATTAATTGCTAAAATGTTTTATTGATGACCACGCTGGTAGATGAATCAGCCTCGCAACTTTAATAGCTTAACCTCTGATTAAAACTTCTACAATCAATCCTTGACATAGAAATATTCTTTAATTAAATATTTTAAGTAATGAGATGATGGAAGCAAGTAATTGATAAAGTTCTAGTTGCATGAATTAGTATTTTTTAACATAATAAAAGTTTATAACATATTTAAATAATCTAGGAAGACAGTATGCTATGTGTTGTACCCAGATTCTGTGGAATGTTTGGAAAACTGTAATGTAAAGCTAAGTATATATTAGTAACTGACTTCTCACTTGCAAGTGGGGATAATAAAATGTTATAATATAATGCCTCTCCATGTTCCCCAATAATGTAGACTTTAAATCTCTTCTGCTCAAAGCTCAAGGTCTATACTGCATACAATTGTTGAAAGATCCCATCTTCTAGGAATTTTAGTACAAATTTACTGCGCGTGAAGTTTAAATATCTATTTGTCACCCTTATGCTGTATTTGTTTACATTTTAGTTAATTCCTGTATGTTTTTGAGAATGGGAGATTATGATTAGAAGCATGAATA
Organism: Sigmodon hispidus; assembly: GCA_004025045.1. Lineage (NCBI taxonomy): Eukaryota > Metazoa > Chordata > Mammalia > Rodentia > Cricetidae > Sigmodon > Sigmodon hispidus. The sequence continues at coordinate 198,767 of PVIH01001235.1, forward strand.
AAAGCTAACTCCCTGTTTCTGAAAAAAAAAATCATAGAAACAGAAAACTGTCCCATTGGAAAATAAGTACTGTCTTTATGACAAGGTTGATCAGGAGGTTAGCATAGTAGTCGATAGAACTATGGATACAAAACAGTTCCAAAGAAATTTTAGAAACAAAAAAAGCAACTAGATGTGCACGTCAAACAATATAAAACAAGCATCACACTAGCATGCTAAATAGAAGGCACCCCTCCAATGTGATCAAATTAACAGAAGCTCATACTAGAACTCTTCTCCAAATTCAAGTTTGTTTGTGTATGAGCAGCAGACATTTATCAAGGTGTGTTGCTGGTTAGGAAAGCTTCTGTACATACGAAAAGAAAAGAATCAGCTGCCTGCTCTGCAATGGGTTATATATGAAGAAACAGGATAGAAGCTGAGACCTAGAACTAGCCACATCCAAACTATTCAAACACAGAAAGTTGCTGCCACTAATTGTTGTATGTTATTTTTGAAGACTCACTAAAAGGTATCACTTGTAGTTTTTCTCCAAAGACCACTGGGGACAGTTAAAGTGACATGATTTATACTGCATCTTTTAAGCTACCTGCAACTTCTAATACATCTTTACATCCCTGTGGAGTAGATCTTGAAATCCTTTGCCTTCCCTTGTATCCAGCTTGTGAGAGATAACCCAGTATTGATATTAGGATGAGGAAATCAGACTTGCATGGAGTGGATGCTGAATTAAGCCACCTTGGGAAATTGGGATTTCCTGCCCTTGCTGGGGAGGAGATAAGCAGATGGAAAGTAGAGAGAGTGACTGGGAGGGGTAGGAGAGGAAAGGGAGTTTGAACAAGGGGATACATGGATAAAAAAATGAGACTTTATTCAAAAATAAATTAAAAATTAAAAAAAGAGATAAGTAGTTAGAATCCAAGTAAACTAAGTGTATTGTAATATCTCTCTATGTTGCTATAACATGGTATACCAGGGACATTTTTTGGTCTTCCATTTTTCCTTTGAGTTCCACATTTGCTGCAGTCTGGGTAAATTCATGTGTGAGATTAATCTGTGAGCTTCAGAGGCACTAAAGGTCTTCTGACTCAGGTTGATATTCCCAGAGACTGCTTATGGAGTCAGAACATATGTAGGTAGGCAGCTGGGTTTTGTGTCCAAATTTGAAACACTTGCTTCAAACTGATTTATTCGACCATATGGGGAAACAATTTTCAGCCAAAACATTTAATTAACAGTGAATCTGAGTAACCCTGTGTTTGCTTGTACCACATGTTATGTGCTGAACATTGTGATAAGCAGATAAATGTACTTGCTTCCTAGACCAGGTTTCTGCCCCTTGCCATCTGGTAATGATGGCACCTTATTTTTACCATTTTGACTCACTCCAATTTCTTCACTTCAGATAGAGATAATAAACGGGAATACATATATTTGAAAACAACAAAATTTTATAAGAAATACTTGCTTCTCATAGGACTGTTCTAAGACAACTCAAAAGAAAGGTTAAAAATGTAAAAAATATAATGTTCCTTTAATTAAATTCAGGTATATTGTGCGGATGTTATTAATGTGTCTTTAAATATTTCCTTCATTAGTTCTGAAATTCCACCAGTTTATAAGACCATAGGAGAGGACATTGCTCTAAAACCAACTGATACAATTGTATACTTCTTGACATTGTTCTGATCATTGAGAAAACCAAAAACCATGTTAGTACAGAATACATAGGTTATAAAACATAAAAGTAACAAAAAATCCAGCATAATAAAGTCATTTTATTGAATAAATACCTAAAGTAATATCAAAAAGTACAAAGACTATCTTTACAAATTATAGTTAGAATTCCCCCTAAATAAAGGTGAACACACAACAGCAAAGGTATAACATGCTTCAGTAATAAACCCCACAATCATTCCACAAGCAAAACTACCATTAGAAAACCCCTTAATTTAGTGAGATGACTCAGAAGGTAATTGTACTCCCATCACACAGCATGGGTTCCATCCCCTGAACCCACACGGAGTAAGGGAAGAACAAAATCTGAAAGTTACCTTTCAGATATATACCTGATACACCTACACTGACAATATAGATAAATGGAAGATATGTTCAAAAGAAAAAGCTAAGAGTAGCTCATTAAACTATGACCTTTTTTAGAATTTAAGGGAAAAGGAACAGAGAGATGGTGAAGACATTGAGAGCATGCACTGCTCATACAGAAAACCTGCTTGCTTCCCAGCACTCATGCTGCGTGGCTCACAACTACCTGTGACTCCAACTCCAGCAAAGCCCAATTCCTCTAGCCCTGGGAGTCCATGGTATTGTATTTATGTGTATATACGCTATATAAATGCACACACATAAGTAAAAATAAAATAAAACATTTTTCACAAGAAAGCATCTAAGACTTGAAGCACTGTCTGCTGGTTGCTCACCCACCAGAGCCGTCTGATGCACTTCATGTTTTGTGGGCCCATCGCCTTCCTTACAGCAATCTTTGAAAGAGTAATTTTAGACCCTAAACAAAGAAAATAATGTCTGATCTTAACATTCTTTCTGTCTACATTTGGTTGCAAAATTGGACTAAATTTGTTCCAGTCCAGGAGAGGACAACCAATGCACTGCTTGAAACAAGACATCAGGAGGCCCTGTGTCCCTTACATCTGTTTAATATTTAAAAGCAGTAGGAATTGGGTTTCTTGTGTCATCTTAATTTAATTAAAGCCTATTAAGAGCAGTGCACTGCTTTTGATTATAGAATGTCACATAGCCAGTTTCCTCTCCTCACTTTATTATTCTCACTAAAGAGTGTTCCATTCCTGTTAGCTAGGCATATACTCAGACAATGATGACAAGTTTTCTAAAAATTTTTGTACTTGTAAATAACCTTTTAAATGGTTTTCTTTTGGAAAGATTTATTGTGTTTCAAAAATTAACTACATGAAAATACTCGTGGATTTTGCAAGAGGCACATTTTAAAATCAGTGTTCACAAACTGCCTACTTCCTTCACCATGTCCTCTGAGTAGCACTGGTACTCCTTTCAAGGGGAACTGCCAGCCTAATTCTCATGACTCTTCACAGCAGGAGCTCAGCTGGATAATGTAAACCAGGATAGAAAAGAATGTAGTCCTTCAAAAAGCTTCCCAAATCGGAATGATTCCAAGCTGCCATGAAAGAGTCCCATGATTTATCTTCAAAGGCAAGAAGTTTGTTAATGGAACAAGTTCTAACCAGATGTTAATTGAGCATAAAATTACAAAACTTAGCCAGCAAACTGGCAGACTGTAAATTCACTGAATAGGGTGACCTCTATGTCCTACATTGTACAGAACATGGTTTCAAAGGCCTATAAATACAGAGCAAATACAGTTGGGAAATAACTTGGATTTCAAAAGTTACTTCTGAAAAGAAAAAATGCCATGTTTAGTCATAATTCCTCTCTGGTACTTTATTAGTAGTAATTTTTACAGAATTCTACCAAAAAAAATACTACTTAGATACATAGCAAAACCTAGGACTTCCTTCAACACCTCAGCTGAGGTATAAATTCACCTATTTTGTGGATAATGATATGAAACTCAACAATATTTTATGAAAATAACATGATATGAAGTAGCAGAGTGTTTACATAGATATTTCTTACTCTGAAATCTTTAAAGAAACACCTAAGATTATGAGCATTAGCCAGATTTATTAGTAAATTTATATATTTAATTTAAATATTACTGAAATTCTGTCTATTAATCCAGTCAAATGCATCTTATATTTATTTCATTTGCTAAATGTAAGTAGATAACTTTAAAGACATAGAAAGCAATGGCCATTTTTATATCAACAGGCATAAAGCCACAACACTGTCTTAAGCTGTGCTAACTAAGTAAAGTGCTATACTTGGTCCTTAAACTTTGTCACACAGGTTGAACAAATGGCATTTGGTTTTTCCATCATCTACTCTTCCCATTTCTTCTTCAGTTTAGGCCATCTGTTTGGACAGAATTGCTGAGCAGTAGTCAGTGACCTTCACATCAAGCAGGTAGGTATCTTAGTCCTCATCTCTCTCGTTCTTCATTCATCCTTTAAATTTTTGTTGCTACTTTCTGTTTTATTCATATTTTGGTGACTTCTCCATTACACGTCTCTACAGTGGCTCCAGCTTCTACCACCAACTCTTGCTTCTTTGGCACTCACAATTTTAAGCTTTCCAGTGTTATTGCTGATATTATTTCAAAATCAGTCTAGAATTCAATGAGCAGAACACAAACTGCCCTGAACACTGACATGTTATTGATCATATTTGCTGATTTTTGAAAGTGGACAAATATATATCTTCTCGATTATTTATAATTAAAAAATGTTTTATTCTTGTTCCAGTTGTCAGCAATCACCAAATTCTTTAAATTTGTTCATTTAAGACAAATTTAGTTACATTTCTTTCAGATTAAGATTAATTTTCCTAAACCCAAGTTTTTAGCCTCCTCCTACCCCTAATCTCTTTATAGCATTTTATGCTCCTATCTACTTGCTATGTCATTTCTGTAGCTTGGAATATGGAGTCAGTTTTCTAACTTCTCTAAATAAATTTTCTTCATGGTTTTACTTCAATCAAGATAGTTTGATTGAAATTAGACATGTGTTTTTAGGTTCTATGCCTATTGCATTTGGGGCTGAATTCATGACTTCCTCAATTTGAAGTGCCTTATTCTCAAGAAAATAGATTAAGATGTGTGAGGGAAAACCAGAAATATGTTGATTATTCCATGTAGTCTTATCTTTTTTAAATCTTCATCTCCTCATTTAATATTTAGTTTACATTATTGATATGTTACAGATTTTCTTCAAGATCTTAGAATGTACACCTACATATTTATATATGTATTACCTATTTATTTCTATATAGCTCTATTTATCATCTAACTAATTAAATAGTACTGTATATATCCCATTAAACTGAGAAAACTATGCACTCTTATAATGAGGGAAACATATATTTGTTTATATTTTGATACAATTAGCAACATTAATAAAATAGATTTCCAACTTATTTAAATAATTGAGAAATGACAATGAGATTATATAGTGATAAAGAATGAATATGTTTATAAGAAACTTCACTCTCTGGACCATGTGAACAACATGTCTTGAACGGAATGAGAGGTGAGCAGGGTCCAGATCCTGGGCCTCCCAGAGGCCTCCTTGTAGAGGCCAGAGACATAGTGCAAAATCAGACCTCAGTCCCTGTCCTGCCCTAAAGCAAGGCTGGGAGAAAACTTCCCCAGCAATCCCCAGGGACACATAGCAGATACCTGGGCCCAGCCTCTAAGCTGCTCACAACAGATGGACATCTCTCTGGACTACACGAACCTTGTGTCCAGAGCAGAGTGAGGGATGGACACCTTCTCTAGAACAGAGTGAGATATGGGTGGGGTCAAGCTCCTGGGACTCCCAGAGGCCTCATTGCAAAGGCCAGAAACACAGACCCAGATCTGACCTCATGCCCAGTCCTGCCATAAACCAAGACTGGAAGAAACCTTCCCCAGAAATCCCCGAGGACACATAGCAAATGGCCAGGCCCCACTTCGAATGCAAGCTATGAAATCACAGAAAAACAATTCTCCAGACTGTGCAGACCCCATGTCCAGAACAGAGTGAGAGATGAAAATATGTCCAGATCAAACATGAGACACACAACACCTGTAGCCACAACTGACTAAGATCCGAATAAAACCTGACTAAGAGTGAACCAAAGAAGCAATAAGCAGATGCCAGTGCAAGAATACATATAACAATATAAAGAGCAATGAGGCACCACCAGAAGCTTGTGGCTCTACAATACTAAGACCTGAACAGAGAAATGAAGAAGAAATAGAAGGAAACAACATTAAAAACACCTTTATGAAGACTATAGAAAACTTAAAAGAGGATATAAAAAATTCCCTAAAAAGAATACAAGAAAATACAAATAAAAAATGGAAGAGATGAACAAATCCTTGAAGGAAAACCAAGAAAGAGAAAACCAACAAATAAAAGAAACATTCCAGGAACTAAAAATTAAAATAGAAGCAATAAGGAAGGCACAAAATGAGGAAAAGGATGAAATACAGAATATGAAGAAACAAACTGGAAGTATAGATACAAGCATAACCAACAGAATCCAAGGAATGAAACAGAGACTCTCTAGAGTAGAAGACTAAATAGTAGAAATAGATAAATTGCTCAAAGAAAACACTGAAACCAAAGAAACCATAAAACAAAACATTCGGAAATTTGGGACACCATCAAAAGACCAAACCTGAGAATAATAGGAATAAAAGAAGGAGAAGAATACCAGTTCAAGGGACAGATAATGTATTAAATAAAATCATAGGAGAAAACATTTCCAACCTAAAGAAAGAAATGCTTATAAAGGTTCAAGAAGCTTACAAAACACCAAATAGATGAGACACCCCAAAAAAACTCTGATGGCACATACTAATCAATACACAAAACATATAAAACAAAGAAAAATATCAATACTCAATAATCTACTGTTCCATACAGTAGAAACTCAAGGAATGATAACAAACTCTTTTTATGAGACCACCATCACCCTCATACCCAAGCTACACAAAGATGCAACTAAGAAAGAGAATTATAGACTAATTTCCCTCATGAATATTGATGCTAAAATACTCAACAAAATTCAGGCAAACCAATTACAACAACATATAAAAAAATCATCCATCACAATCAAGTAGGCTTCATTCCCAAAATGCAGGAATATTTCATAATATGAAAAACTATGGTTGTCATCCATTATATAAACAAATTAAAGGAAAAAAACACATGAGCATATCCTTAGAGGCTGAAAAAGCCTTTGACAAAGTCCAATACTTTTTTATGTTAACAGTCATGGGGAGATCAATAATACAGGAAAATACATAAATATAATAAAGGCGATTGACAAGAAGCCGATAGCCAACATCAAACTAAATGGAGAAATGCCCAAAGCAATCCCACTAAAATCAGAAACTAGACAAAGCTGTCCCCTTTCACATTATCTATTGAATATAGTTCTCGAAGTATTAGCTAAAGCAATAAAAGAACAAAAAGAGATTAAGGGATACAAATTGCAAAAGAAGAAGTGAAACTATTTCTATTTACAGATGATATGATTGTATACATAAATGACCCACAAAATTCTACCAGAGAACTTCTATGGCTGATAAAGACCTTCAGCAATGTAGCAGGATACAAGATTAACTCAAAGAAATCAGTAGCCCTCCTATACACTAAAGATAAATTGGCTGAAAAGGAATTAAGAAAAAAATCACCTTTTATAATAGCTGCAGGTAGCATTAAATACTCCAGTGTAACTATAACCAAAAAAGTAATCAATCTGTTTGATAGAAACTTTAAATCACTGAAGAAAGAAATTGAAGAGGATATCAGAAAATGGAAAGATCTCCCATGTTCCTGGATAGGTAGGAATAATATAGTGAAAATGGCAATCTTACCAAAAGCATTCTTGAAATTCAATGTAATTCCCTTCAAAATCCCAACACAATTTTTTTACAGAGTTTGAAAGAACAATACTCAATTTCATTTGGAATAACAGGAAAGCCAGGATAGTCAAAACAGTTTTCCTCCAAAAAGGACCTCAGGAGCCATCACCATCCCTTACTTGAAATTATACTATATAGCTACAGTAATAAAAATAGCTTGGTATTGGCATCAAAACAGGGAGTTTAATTATTTTCTAGTAAGTAAATGAGCAGCATAAATGGGCATTTTGTAAATGGGAAGATCATAAGAGTGGGTATTAATCTGAGAAGACTGATAACTGAGGTTGATGGGGGCATGGTGTAAAATCACCAAATAATAAAAATTATATATATATATGTATATATATATATATATATACAGACTTGTAGACCAATGGAATCTAATCAAAAACCCAGACATTAACCCACAAACCTATGAACACCTGATCTTTGGAAAGAGGACAAAAATATTCAATGGAAAAATGATAGTATCTTCAACAAATGGTGTTGGCATAACTAGATGGTAGTGTATAGAAAATGCAAATAGAACCAAACCTATCACCCTGCACAATACTCAAATCCAAGAGGATCAAAGACATCATAATAAACCCAGATACACTAAACTTGATAGAAAAGAAAGTGAGAAATGCCCTCCAATGCACTGGCATAGGTGACCACTACCTAAATATAATATCAGTAACACAATAAATAAGTGGAACCTCCTATGGAACTCACAATCTCCTGAAACTGAAAAGCTTCTGTAAGGCCAAGGACACCATCAATAAGACAAAACAATAGCCTACAGAATGGAAAAAAATTTACCAATCCTACAAGTGACAAAGAATTGATCTCTAAAATATATAGAGAACTCAAGAAACCAGAGCCTAAAACCCTAAATAAACCAATTAAAAAATGGGGTTCAGAACTAAAAGAAATTCTCAGCAGAATTACAAATGCCTCAAAGGCACTTGAAAAAGTGTTCAACATCTTTAGCCCTCAGAGAAATGCAAATCAAAACAGATGACACAGATGACAGCCTATGCTGGAGAGGTTGTAGAGCAAAGGGAACACTCCTCCATTGTTGGTGGGAATGTCAGCTTGTTCAGGCACTCTGGAATAGAGCATGGTGGTTTCCCAGAAAACTGGGAATCAATCTCCCAAAGTACCCAGCAATGCCATTATTGGGCAAACACTCTAAAGATGCATATTTGTACCCCAAATCATTAGCACAACTATATTCATAGCAGCATTAATCATAATAGTAAGAACCTGGAAACAATCTAGATGCCCCTCAACTGAAGAATGAATTAACAAACTGTGGTACATCTATGCTGTTGAGTACTAGTCAGCAGTAAGAAAAAAAGATATTCAAAAATTCTCAGGCAAATGGATGGTTTTGGAGAATATTGTCCTGAGCGAGTTATCAAAAACTCAGAAAGATAAACAGGGGATGTAATCACTTACTAGTGGACTTTAAACAAAAAGCAAAAAGTATTCTCAACAAATACAAGGTGCAATTTAATGTCTAAAATGTAGATACGAGGAAATGCACAGGGATTGCTTAAGGCTCTTTATCTCAAACAATAAAGTTCTAACACCTGAGTGTCCTTGCTGAGATGTGAAGTAATAACAATCTCAACTATCCAGTCTTCAACACCATCAAGACCTGAGAAGGAAAATATATACCTGAAGTCGGAAGCACGATGAAGTAACTTCCAAAATTTAGGAGAAGACGACAGTTAACTACCTGGACAGTCATCCACCACTTCTCTGTACAATGGGAGCATCCATCCTTGTGACTACAGGCCTACGATATCTGACAAGTCTCCATAGAAGCAGGGTATTTTTAGTAGGACCATCTTATCCTGTCTAGGCAGGCTTCGGCAGTCTCTATCCTTCATCCTGCTTGTCCATTTCGGATAGTAAGCATGCTGACAGCAGTCAGCGCAAGGGCTGTTCTTTGCCCCTCAGGTCATTGTTCACCAAACAAGACAATCACTTTGCAAGATGTCTGTGATGCTCAACACCACCTTGAGAAAGGAACTGTGATGTCAGGAATTGTCATGTCTCTCAAGGCCAAATTTGAGATAACAAAATCTTGAATGCCACATTCTCTCTCGGTCTATGAAGTGATTGAAGACACCTATCTACCTGGTATGTTTCTGAAAAGCCTGAGTACCCTGACTATTAGGTGGCAAATCTGAGTAACCATAATCAGCAATCCCAATCAACCAAGAAAGTGAAGCTAACATTGTAAAAATAGACATTCCAAAATGAGTGTCCAGCTCTTCCATAATAATTTCAAGTATAACAATCTTATGAATATTGACCAAAATACAAATTTCGTATCAAAAGACAACAATATCCTAACTATATATCATTATATGTAAAAATATATCTAAGCAGAGTTATATAAAGCAACTTGTGTATATGTTACAACAAATGTTATGACTAGCATAAATAATTAGAGGTAGAAATTGAATTATGGAAATAGCAAGGTACTTAATACACATCAATGTGCAAAATATTTTAAACAGAGGTAGACACATGCAAATTAAGGCAATTATATATTCAACTTTGTAGCAATATACATATTATCTCAATCAAAGATATAGATTGATTTCCCATTTGTATCAATATACAAACATTTGTACCATGGCAATTCATTTTTCATACATCCTTTGGTTAATAGTTGTTTGCAAATATAATGATCTCCTATCTATACCCTTTTCCTTCTTTATCTCTCTCTCTCTTTTTTTTAAATTCCTACATCTATAATATCATTCTATCCTATCCCAAGATTAATTTATAACCATCATATCAAAATGATAATTGATCATAACCCTCCCTTGGATGACCAACTTATCGGGAAAGGGACGTAGTTCTTTCATTAAGTTGCTTCATGCTGGCCTGTGGGCGACGGTATCTCTGTAGGGTCCTGTAAACTAAACAATGGTTAAGTCCTAATGAAGTAACTGTAAACATATATATAACCATTCCACAAATGTCTATAACCATTCTCATCATTCTGAGTGAGTCCATCTGCAATTCTTGTTAAAGATATGATACGAAACTATCTTACAACTGTCCTGATTGATCTGTACCTCAAAAGTGATCACTGAGTGACATACAGCAGGTTCCTTCTTTCTCTGTCTCAAAGGTCTTTCATTTTCTGCTTTTTTTTTGGTGGGGGCCCCATCTTCCTTCTGGATGTCTTGGATAGTGCTGGTAGGAGAAATTGTTTTTTATAGTGGGGAATCCAATGAATACTATTAACTGAAGATATTGAACCATCAGAAATAATTGTGTGCAGACAAGATTTTTAGATTAGGAGAGTAAGAAAAGCAGAAAGAAGTAAGATTTAAGATTTAAAAAAAAAGTGAGATAATATTGGTCCTTATATATTTCATCTATTTTTCTGTCTCACCTCAGGTGGCTTTTCTGATGTGAGACAGAGTCTCTAAAGTTTTATTTACCAATACGCTTCGGTTTAGAGAGAGAGAAAGCCACATGCTCCACCCCCAAAGCCAGCCTTTTTTGCTACCAAACTAGGACTTCCTTTATATACATAAATACATAATCATTAGATATAGATGTACAGTTGTGAGAATAGAGAAATTACCCTTCGAGCCTATCAGTGTCAGGTGTCCTTGTAATCCCCTGTAGTCCTTATAACGTTTCAGAAGTCTGAGCATTCAGCATCCTTTTAGCTTTGTGAAGAGGGTTGCATCCATTCTTCTGTAAAAACAAAATTAAGACCCTGCTCCACCTTAGTTAAATGAATGTTCCTTACCACATATCCAATTGTCTTATCAGTAGATGAGCCATTACTCCTTCTCCTCAGGAGGGTTCTCCTTTTCAAATCAGTCCTTTATCAATCTTGTTGGTACCCATATTTTCTCTTTTCCTGTGGAAACAAAAGCAAAACCCCTACCCCAATGAATTAATGCCCTGACTTCCATTCTGAAGTTACTACATCCTTGAAATAAACAGGTTGATTCAACTCAGAAGTCCTTTCTATTACCCAGTGTTTCTCTGCAACTGAAGTTCCTTTCTCATCAGCATTAAGAAAGTTTAATGTCAACAAGGCACTATGTAATCTCTCCCTAGGTTTTTACATACCACCTTTCTGTTTATGAAGCATCTCTTTCAAGGTGCAATGGGATCTTTCCACAACAGCTTGTCCAGAGGGATTGTGTGGTATCCCAGTAAGGTGCTTTATCTCATAATATCCAAAAATCTGCTTCATTTTCTGGGAAACATATGCTGGAGCATTGTCAGTCTTAATTTGATCAGGAATTCCCAATATGGCCATGGCTTCCAGAAGATGAGTGAGTACTGCATTAGCATTTTCAGAACTCAGGGTGGTAGCCCACTGCACTCCTGAGTAGGTGTCAATGGTATGATGAACTTATTTCATCTTACCAAATTCCGGGAAGTGAAACACATCCATCTGCCAAATCTCAGTGTTCCTTGTACCCTTAGGATTACTCCCAGCGGGTAAGGATGGTTGATTGTAAAGGGAACACTTGTCACACTTTCGCAAAATTTTCTTGGCTTGATGCCGGGTGATGGGAAAACTCTTCTTTAATCTCTTGCTATTGACATGATGCTTCTTGTGAAATTCTGAGGCTTCTACCTCATTCCCTATCAATAACCTATCAATCTCATCATTACCCTGTGCTAAAGGACCAGGAAGGCCTGAATGAGCCCTGATATGTATTATATACATAGAATGTGATCTGTTTCTGATGATATCCTGTAGCTGTACAAACAAAAAGGTTAATTCTGTATCATGAGGAATAAAGTCAGCAGTTTCAATATGAAATACAACTCCTTCTGCATAATGAGAGTCAGTTATCAGGTTAAGAGGTCCAGTAAAATCCAATAACACCATAATAATAGCATACAGTTCTGTCTTCTGAACAGAATCATAAGGACTCTGTGTCACCTTACTGAAGTTTTCTGATTTATAACCAGCCTTTCCTGTTTTATTTGCATCAGTAAAAAATGTAGGAGCTCCAGAAATAGGTTTATCCTGTACCACATGAGGGAAAATCCAATTAGTTTTCTTTATAAAGTGAATCCTTTTGCTTCGGGGATATTTATTATTAATCTCCCCCAGAAAACCACTACAGGCCTTTTGCCAAGTTTCATTATCTGCCCATAATCGATCAATTTCCTCATTGGTCAAAGGTACAACAATTTCTGCCGGATCCTTTCCAGTCAGTTGTCAAAGCCTGAATTTTCCTTTGAAGATCAAATCTGAAATCTTTTCAATGTATGTTTTCAGTTTTTTATTTGGTCTATGTGGCAGAAATATCCATTCTAATATAATATTTTCTCTTTGCATTATGACTCCTGTAGGAGAATATTCAGAAGGCAAAATAACCAAGATGCAATCAAGGTCTGGGTCTATACAGTTAACATGTGCTTCTTGTAATCTCTTTTCCACCAATGCTAGTTCTTTCTCAGCTTCAGCAGAGAATTCCCTGGGACTATTCAGATCCTTATATCCATCTAAAGTTTTGAACAAATGAATCAGTTCATAGTTTTTAATACCAATAACTGGTTGTATGTGGGCGATATCCCCTAATAGTTTCTGAACATTATTAAGTGTCCTTAATCTGTCCCTCTTCAGTTGTACCTTCTGAGGTCTAATTGTTTGCAAGCCTATTTTATATCCCAAATAATTGATAGAATTCCCTCTTTGTATCTTTTCAGGGGCAATGTGAAGTCCCCAATCAGGCAACACCTTCTTCATTTCTTCAAACAGTTTTTCTAAGGTGTTTATGTCTGGGTCCGCTAACAATATATCATTCATATAATTGTAAATGATAGATTGTGGGAATTGTTTGCATATCACTTCTAATGGTTGTCAGACAAAATATTGGCATAGGGTCGGGTTATTCAACATCCCTTGTGGAAGGACCCTCCATTGGTACCTTTTACTGGGTGCGCATTATTGAAAGTAGGTACAGTGAAAGCAAACTTCTCTTTATCTTGTTCTTGTAGAGGTATGGTAAAAAAAAAAAAAAAACAGTCCTTCAGATAAATAACTACAATAGGCCATCCTTTAGGTAGCAAAAAAGGTAAAGGTATACCAGACTCTAAGGTGCCCAGGGGCTGATCACCTTATTAATTGCTCTTAAATCTGTCACCATTCTCCATTTCCCAGATTTCTTCTAATATTATGCTAGAACCATAGGTCAAACAATATAAAATTAATATAAATATCTAATTCATTTCTTTAAAAAAAAAAAAAAACAGCCACTACAGACAAAGTCCAAATTTCTGGCCTAAATGAGCCCCAAAATCTTCGACAACAGCTTTCGGCTGTGCTGTTAGTTCTCTAGTGTGGAATTTCTCTAGGTTTTTTATAAAGGTATCTAGTGCTATGAACTATTACATTAAGTAATATCATAGTTTATTACATTACTTAAACATTACCAAAATGTAAAGGCTGAAGTATGGGATGCCGCAATATAAAAGTATATTTGTGCACTTATATATGATAATTATTATATACATATATATTTGTTTGTATGTGTAGGCAAGTTTCCTCCTCTTCCAACTACTTTTGGTCCTTTTTGGGTTAGGCTTGCTGGGTGACTTTGTTGGAACCTTGTTGTGTACAAGACACTGCTAAGGTGTTTAAATACCTAGAATGAAACAAAATCCCACTTCACACTAATGATTTATTTAGACAATATGCATTTCCCTGTTGGTACTTTGCAGCTTTCATTGTGTTCCATAAGTTTGGGTATGTTCTTGATTCATTTTCAATAAATTCTATCAGCAATGTAGCAGGATACAAGATTAACTCAAAGAAATCAGTAACCCTCCTATACACTAAAGATAAAAGGGCTGAAAAGGAAATAAGGGAGACATCACCTTTTATAATAGCTACAAGTAGCATTAAATACCTTGGAGTAACTATAACCAAAAAGCAACAGATCTATTTGACAAAAATTTAAATCACTGAAGAAAGAAATTGAAGAGAATATCAGAAAATGGAAAAATCTTTCATGTTCCTGGATAGGTAGGATCAACACAGTAAAAATGAATTCTACAGATTCAATGCACTTCCCATCAAAATCCCAACACAATCTTTTATAGACCCTGAAAGAACAATGCTCAATTTCATTTGGAATAACAGGAAAGCCAGTATTGCCAAAACAATTTTGCTCAACAAAGAAGCTCAGGAGGCATCACCATCCCCAACTTCAAATTATACTGTAGAGCTACAGTAATAAAAACGGCCTGGTACTGGCATAAAAACAGACTTGTGGATCAATGGAATTGAATTGAAGATCCATACATTAACCCAAAAACCTATGAACACTGGAACTTTGCCAAAGAGGCCCAAAATATTCAATGGAAAAAAAATAATATCTTCAACAAGTGGTGTTGGCATAGCTGGATGGTAGTATGTAGAATAATGCAAATAGATCCGAATCTATCACCCTGCACAAAACTCAAATCCAAGTGGATCAAATACTTCAAAATAAATCCAGCCACACTGAACTTGAGAGAAAAAGAAGTGGGAAATACACTCCAACACATTTGCACAGGTGACCACTTCATTTCACATGCACATTTATGCATACATACATACATCCTATTGTAATTCTAAATTTGTATGCAAGTCTGTTGTCTGCATCGATCTATTAGACACAATGGTAGGATTGCAGGAAGTGCAGTTAAATAAGTATTTTTGTTTATGACACTGGGGAACAAATGGGCTTCCTATATCAAGTAAGGAAAGAAATCATGATGGGCAAAACCCAATGCTGATCCTTATGTGGAAGTGTTGAGTACCTGCACTATGGAAATTTAAGGGGAAAAAGATTTCTCCTGAGATTCTCAGAATCACTAGGACAGGAAAGAATTGCTTTGTCACTCAAAAAACCATTTTAACCGCACAAGATTGGAAAAAGAGTGTCCCCTTGAGCAGTCACAGGTCAGTAAGCCTACAGGCATTGGTCATGCAGAGGGTACCTTATTATGTGTAACTCTTTTCCTGGTCTCTCTTTAGTTGTCTTCTCTGAACATGTACCCAGGGTTCTCCACAGATAGACTTGTTTTACTCCCCAAATCTCCCTCTCTGAGGCTGCTGTCTTTTCCTGAAGCTTGCTTCTTTGGCTTAATTGGGTGGTTCTAAGGCATGAGTCAGAATCGGGGTCCTCAGTGGAAGTCTACCTCAGTTCCCCAATCCACACACCTGTTATTTTAATCTACCCATTAGCAGTGCCTTTCTCTTCTACTCACTTCTTTACATTCTCAACACAACTTCTGAGTTTAGCTTCTAAATGAATCCCTGACATTTGTGATTCTTACATAGACTTTTTAACAGAAACCTAAATCAATATCTATTTCCAGGTACCGTTTTGAAGTGTTCCTGGTACATTAGGATATGGTGGTAAAGATCATGGTGGGCAGTGGACAATGTGAAAGAATACTGGTACAGAAAAAAAAAAAAGGAATGAACACTCCAGGATCATACATGAAAATATTTACAGTTTTAGAGATACCAAGTACAGAAACTACATAAAACAAATCTTTGCCTCTGCTCTGCAAAGTACCAACAGGGAAATACATATTGTCTAAATAAATCATTAGTGTGAAGTGGGATTTTGTTTCATTCTAGGTATTTAAACACCTTAGCAGTGTCTTGTACACAACAAGGTTTCAACAAAGTCAGTCAGCAAGCCTAACTCACAAAGGACCAAAAGTAGTTGGAAGAGGAGGAAACTTGCCTACACATACAAACAAATATATATGTATATAATAATTATCCATATATAAGTGCACAAATATACTTTTATATTGCGGCATCCCATACTTCAGCCTTTACATTTTGGTAATGTTTAAGTAATGCCTGGTATTCTCTCTTCCACTTTTCAGGACCATTCAGGGAAGAATTTATAGTCATTTTATTCCCATATTATAGTTCCCAGTAGGTGTCAGTCACCTTACTTACATGTCTCTTTATCTGTAAGACTCAAGTTTATGGTCTTTTGATTTTATATGAGGTATGTATGACAAAGTGTTTCCCTGCACAACTTTTTAATGGCAATTCCAGGACTTTTTAGTATGTTCTAGTTTCACATTTTTTCCTTTGCCATTCTAGTTAGGAAGTTCTATATTATAAGGACAAAGGCACTGAGCCTCTATTACCCCCCCTTGAAAAAGTCTCCAACCAGTCCAAATAATTTTTTTCTTAACACTACCCTGAACACTACTCACTTCTACAATCACTTCTGAAAATAATTTTAATAACCTGTACTTTAACCCAAGATCTTGTAATTGGCTTTTGCATCTTTTGTTTCCTTTTACATCCCATGAAGTACAAAATAACAAAGCAATATTGTATTGTTTCAATTCTATCAAATTAATTTTCAAGGTTTTATGAGACTGAAAACAGAATGTTCTAGATTTTAGGATCAAAAATAAAGACAGAATAATAGCCACTGGTGTCGTCCATAAAACTCCGGCCTAAGCATAGGATCAATTCACAAGTATCTCTACTGCATCCCTCAGATACATCAATAATTCCAGTAACTAGAGAGTTAAATAATTAATTAATTAAAACTCCTAGGTATAAGAGCCTCCACAGAGTGTTGTAGTTTAATTTTTACCATCTTCTGTATACCCTGCAACTCTCCTTCTACATTATTTTCTTCTCAAATGCCTGTAGTTCTTTTCCATTGTCTATGACAAATAAAATCAGTGATTTCAGGACACCATCTAAGTTGTATTTCATTCTCATTAATTGCTAAAATAAAGCAAAAAGAAAAAACCATAGTCTTCCAGGTTTCTAGCAAATCCATTAAGTGTACTTACAATAGTTACTTTCATAACAGCGTTTATATTATAAATGTTTTCAAGTTACCCATATGAAAAAGCAACAGTAAACTAATTTTATTTAAATTGGTTGGGCTTGTGCTTTAGATGACAAATAAATGTGACAAAGACGGGCTCTGCATAAGATCATGTTCTCTAACATCAATGTTATAGTCTGCCTATAGTTCATATTCTGCTAGCATCTGTGTTACATTGTGCTTATATCTCATGTTCTATAAACAATGGTGTTACACTTTGACTGTGACTTGTGTTCTATAAACATCATTGTTGCACTCTACATATAGCCTGCTTTTATAAACATTTGTATTACTTTCTTTTATAGCTCATGTCATTCAAACTTATGCATTTAATCCTGCTTGTAGCTCCTGGCATACAAGCATCATTGTTAGTCTATTCCTATAATTCATGTTCTACAAGCAGCTGTGTATACACTACCTATACCTCATGTTCTAAACCAGTGGTTTTCAACCAGTATGGTTACAGATCCTAGCTAACAATCCTTTCATAAGGATCACCCAAGACCATTAGAAAACATAAATATTTATATTACAATTAATAATAGTAGCAAAATTGCAGTTAGGAAGTAGGAACAAAAATAATTTTTAAAGTTGAAGGTCACCACAGCATAAGGAATAATATTAAAGGGTCAGAGCATTAGGAAGCTGGAAACCATTAATCTAAAAGCAACTGTGTTACACTCTCTTTTTGATCATAGCCTATATTATCTGTGTTACATTCTGCTTGCAGTTCAAGTTTTATAAGCATTTGTGTCACACACTCCCTATAGCTAATAGCCCATAAGTTTTCCTCTTAAAATCTGCTAGAAGCTTATGGAATACAAGGACCTTTGTCATTTTTGGCCTACAGTCTAAGGACTGTAAACATCATTATTACTCTCTGCCTATTGTTCATGACATATAAGCTTCAGTATTATGCTCTATCTATATCTCCTCTACTATAAACATAAGTGCACCACTGATGAGAGCTATAAACATCAGTGGGGCACTCTTCCTACATTTCGTGTTCTATAAGCATTAGTGCTAAACTCTGACTGTAGCTTCTGTACAATGAACATTAATGTTCCACTCTGCCTAAACTATAAACATCAGTGGGTCATTCTTCCTACATTTCATGATCTATAAATATTAGTGCTACACTCTGTCGTAGCTCCATTATTATAATCCCCTCTCTCTCTCTCTCTCTCTCCAGCTATTCTTTCTTTCCCTTCCTCAGTGATATTGATGCCCATGCAACTATCTAAATATATAGAGGCATGAGCTGCCATCCAGTCCTTATGACAAATGACTGTGAAAAGATATACATACCACAATACTGGCAATTATTTTTGTTTGACATGGTCTGACACCAAATAGTATTAAATCAGAACCTATAAATCAATAAATTGTTTTGGTCCTTGGTCATCAGTAGACTGCTAATCATGTAAAGGCACACCAGAGGCAAAACTTAGCTGAAGCATAGCTTTCATTTTAAGCAAGTTCTTTACATCAGGAAAGAGGGAAGGAAAGAGCATATATGCCAATTCCCTTCTTAGAAAATGAGTTCATCCTATCTAATACACATAAAAAATAATACCATTGATTAAAACTTTTCAAAGCATGAATAAAAGGCTAGCATGATTTTCTACATCCACAATTAACAGAATCACACAAAGCCCATTTCATTGGTTTATTTCTGAGGTGAGCCATCAATGCAATTATTCATCTTGGAAGAAATCTTGCAGCTTGACGAGAGGTTCACAAGTTCAAGGGAACTGAGGTTCACTCTGGGGTATCTAGCTGCTTTATTTTTAATAATTCCTCACCATATAATCTTTGAGACAGCAAATGTGGCCACCTCCTCTGCACTGATAATCACTCATTTGCTTTGTTGGCACAGGAAAGTAGCACTATAAGGTTGGTTACATCTGCATTTTGCTGCAGGCTCTCTGAGGAAAATAAACAAAGTACATTTTCCCATAAGGTGATGTTTTTATTGCTAAGTGAGATAAAATTAGTAATAAAAGTTACTAATTGTTCTTAAAGAGAAAATAAGACAGTTTCTATTTGTAACAACGAAAAGCACACTCCTTGTCTGGCATTCTCATATTTGTCTTTACACAAGTCTTTATATGTAATTTTGAATTTAGAACAGTATAAAAATATAGCAGACTAAAAATTAGATGTTTAGGTAAAATGATCAAGTAGGAAAAAACTTCTCAGCCTCCACTTTGACTTTAAAGAAATGCACTCCAAAACTAAAGATCTGGGCACAGCATTCTAAATGGAAAATATTAGAGGTCTGAGATTCTAGGAGATATTCAATCATCTATCTGACAAACAAGTTTGACTCATTGTGAGCATGGACATGTGCTAAACAATAAAGCTCATGCATTTCATGCTTTTCCTAAGGAATATGTACACAAAAATAGTAAATACAGCAAGTCAAAGGTGTATAAGTAATGTTTCAAAAGTAATCACTATATTCCCAGGCTTGGGGCTTCTCTTTAACAGTGACACTCATTCATATTCAACATTGTACTTTATGGCTTATCATGGTGAGCTCCTTATTTCAGTCAGAAAATAATGAACATACATATAAACAAATGCACTTAAAAATGCATCATATGATCATTCAATACATGGTATTTATCAAAACAATGCATACTAACCTCTCTCTGCCTCTCTCCCTCCCTTCCTCCCCTTCTCCCTCCCTACCCCTCTGTTAGTCTTTTGCAAAAAAAATATAGTAATGCTGAAATCAATAGCCAAGATTATTATACATGCACATATGTGTGACCATAGATATGTGTCTAACTCTTCTGCTATTTTAAAAGCCAACTTTAACATTTCTGTGGCTCGAAATCTATAAAAACTAAAACTGCATTTTTTGAAGTAGTAAAGAAAAACAATTTTTTAAAGATTAGATGGTTAGATTTAGATGAACTTTTTTCCTGGAATATATTAAATAAGCAATAGATGAGCCTATTGGGAAGAAAGAGTTCTTATTGTTTGTATTATATGCATAATGGGATAAAATATACTTGTCAATTTTTTAATCTTCTTTTGTTTTTTCTTTTTTTAATAAAGCCTTATTTTTATACATGTATTTTCTTGTTCAAACTCCCTTCACCCTCCTGCCCCTCCCAGTCACACTCTATTCTCCCCATCACCTTATCTCCTTCCCAGCAAGAGCAGGAGGTCCCAAGGTCACAAGGTGGCTTAGTTCAGCATCCACTCCAGGCAAGGTCAATTTCAACACAGTTCAATTTGCATTTATGTAAGAGATGCTATCATGAGGCTTGCCCGCTGACAGTGAACTAAGTGATGCCTCAGATGTATAAAGTCACTGAAGCCCTGTAAAAATCTGTTCCCAGAGTAAATACATTGTATTTTTTGTGGCGAAAGAAGACATCACTTCACTATACTCTCATTCCAGCTATGTCATGCCACCCATCAGACTAGAACTAGCTTAATTAGCCTGACCTTTCTCTTTTGTGAAATATGTATCAATATATGTTGATGAATGTGAAGAAAACAATAATGGCTAAAGGCATATTGTCCAAACTATCCAGGTTATTATTTCTTTATAACACACAACATAATGGAAGATTCAACATCAAACAAGAAAATAACAATGTGAAACCCTGAAAAGCTAATATTTTTTATATTTTTTTCTTTTTAAAAAAATTTATTTATATATTTATTATTTGGTGATTTTACATCATGCACCCCATCAAACTCAGTTATCAGACTTAAAATGGCTTCATGACATGGTTTGGATACTACACATTGGGCAGGCTGAATGACAAGTAGCTTGTCATTCCATGAGAATAGATGCCTGAACACCTCAGTCTTGTATTGAAAGCCTAGAATATTCCCAGAGAGTAACTGGCATTCAATAAGAATGAAAAATTGAGAGGAATAACAACAGTGTAAATGAGTTTACCACTGAGATGTAAAGGCAAACTGATAAAGCTTGCCCCAAGATACAGACAAATCCTTTACCAATTCAAGGAATAGATGGGTAGATGCCAGTGCAAGAATATATTTATATGGCACCAGCAGAATCTGGTGGTTCCAAAGGAGCAAGACCTGAACATTTCAATGTAGATAAAGCAGAAGGAAGCAACCTTAAAGATAAATTTATGAAGTTGATAGATGCCTTTAAAGAGAAAATTTTAAAACTCCCTTAAGAAATAGAGAAAAAGACAAGAAATCAGTAAATAAAGAAACACAAGAAAAAGTAATAAAACAGTTGAAAAAAAGTTCTAGATTTAATTATTAAAAAAGAAGAAATAAAGAAGACACAAACTGAAGGAATGCTGGAAATAGAAAGTCTGAGTAAACTAACAAAATCTACAAATGAAAGCATAAGCAACAGGATGCAAGAGATGGAAAAAATAATCTCTGGCCTGAAAGAGTTGGTAGTGGAAATAGATATGTCAGACAAAAAAAAATACCAAAACCAAAAAGAGTATGAACAAAAAAATTTCATGAAATGTAAGGCACCATGAAAATAGCAAATCTGTTCACCATTTAATAATAAAGTCACTAAACATCCAGAATAAAGAAAGAAAGAATAAGAGCAGTAAAAAAGGGCAAGTAACTTATAAAAGCAGACCCATCAAAAACACCCTTCTTCTAAATGAAATTCAGATGGTTCTAAACAGATGTTACAAAGACACTAGCAGACCATGAATGCCAGCCCAGATTACTATACCCATTAAAACTCTTAATCACCAAAGATGGAGTAAACTAGATATTCCATGGAAAAAAATAGTTTTAAATAATACCTATCCACAAACCTAGCCTTATAGAAAGCACTAGAAAAAACCTCTGACAGGCATTCAGCTTCTGCACAGAACATAGTCTGCCCAGAACACAGTTGGCATAATAGCAGCAGAGGAGAAGCCAAGTCCCTAGGTGCACAGCTGAGAGGTGAGAAGTCAAGACGTGACAATAGACATCATAGCACTGTGACCTCATCACAGCAGCCAACCCTCTGAACACATAGCTGATTTAGAGCCCTCAAGCAAATAACCCACTAAGAGCCAACCAAAAACTAACCAAGAGTGAATTGAGGAAACAATAGGCAGACAGCAGGGCAAGAATACATATAGCAATAGAAACACCAATAAGACACTACCAGAAGAAGCAAGAAGTTCTATAGCTTCAAGACCAGAACATATCAATGAAGAGGGAACAGAAAGAAATTACCTTAAAAACAGCTTTATAAAACTAATAGAAGCCTTAAAAGGGGATATAAAAAAACTCCCTTAAAGAAATAAAGAAAATACAAAGAGAAAAGTAGAAGAGATAGACAAAGCCCTGAAAGAAAATAAGCAAACCAAGAAAAAGAAAAGAAACAGGTGAAAAAAAATTACAAGAAATTAATAATCGAAATTGAGCCAATAAAAAGGCACAAATTCAGACAAAGCTAGAAATAGAAAATCTAAAAGAAAAAAAAAACCACCTAGAACCACAGAATCAAGCAAAACTAACAGAATCAAAGAGATGAAAGACAGAATCTCTGGGGTGGAAGACTCAATAGTGGTAATAGATACATCAGTTAAAGAAAACACTAAAACCAAAAAAGTCATAACACAAAATGGATTTTGGGACACCATGAAAAGGTCAAACCTCAAAATAATTGGAATTGAAGAAGGAGAAGAATAACAGCTCAAAAGCACAGATAATATATTGAACAAAATCATAGAAGAAAATTTCATCAACCTAAAGAAGAAAATACCAACAAAAATACAAGAAGCCTACAGAACACCAAATACACTAAACCCACATAAAAAGTCAGCTCACCATATAATACTCAAGCCTTTAAACCTATAGATCAAAGATAAAATACTAAAAGCTGAAAAAGAAAAAGGCCAAATCACCTATAAAGACAGACCCATCAGAATAACATCCGACTATTTAATGGAAACAATGAAAGCAAGAATGTCCTGGTAGACATTATACAGAGACTAAAAGTGAATAGATGCCAACCTAGACTACTGTACCCAGCCAAACTATCAACCAGCGAAGATGAAATAAACAAAATATTTCACAAGACATAATCAGATTTAAACAATACCTAACCACAAATCAGGCCCTACAAAAAACTCTAGAGGGAAATCTCCAACTTAAGAAAACCAGTAACATCAATTCAACTACAAACAAGTGATAAGCACACAGAAGAACATACCCCCACAAAAAAAAGGAAATACAAGCTACTATCAAAAATAACAAGAAATATTGAACATTGGTCATTAATATCCCTTAATATCCATGGACTCAGTTCACCTATGAAAAGACATATCCTAGCACTATGGATACAAAAACAGAAAGCATACTTCTGCTGCATACAAGAAACGCACCTCAACTTTAAAAACAGATACAGGCTCAGAGTAAAGGGTTGGAAAAAAATTTCCAATCAAATGTCCATAAGAAACAAGCTGGTGTAGACATTCTAATATCTAACAAAATAGGCTTTAAACTAAACTCAATTAAAAGAGACCAAGACAAACACTATTTATGCATCTCAGGAAAAATGCAAAAAAATTTAAGCCTGAATATCTAAGCGACTAACACTAGGCTACCTACATATGTTTAAAAAAAATGCTACTAAAGCTTAAATTTCCTATCGAACCTGACACACTAATAGTGAGAGACTTCAATACCCCACTTTCACCTTTGGATAGGTCAACAAGACAGAAACTCAAAAGAGAAATAAGAGATCTACCAGAAGTTATGACCTGAATAGACCTAGTAGATACATACCGAAAATGCCACCCAAACAAACAGGAATATACATATTTCTTGGCACTCCCTGGAATTTTCTCTAAAATTGACAGCATACTAGGTCATAAAGCAAATATCAACAAGTACAAAAAAAAATGAGTGTAACTTCATATAATATCACCATGGTCTAAAGTTAGAGTTCAACAACATCAAAAATCGCAGAAACTCTACAAACTCATGACAACTAAATATCACTCAACTGAACCTCTTCTGAGTCAAAAAAGAAATTAGGAAAAAAATCAAAGACTTTCAATCATTTAACAAAAATGAATCCATGACATACCCAAACTTATGGGGTACAATAAAGGCAGCCTTAAAAAAAATTCATAGTACTAGATGCCTACATGAAAAGACTAGAGAAATTCCACACAAGTGAACTATCAGCACAGCTGAAAACCCTAGAACAATAAGAAGCAAGCTCACCTAGAAGGAGTAGATAGCAGGAAATAAACAAACTTAGAGCTGAAAGCAACACAATTGAAACAAAAAGAACAATACAAAGAATCAATGAATCGAAGAGTTGGTTCTTTGAGAAAATCAACAAGATAGATAAACCCTTATCCAAACTAACCAAAAAGCAGAGAGAGAAATGCAAATTAACAAAATCAGAAATGAAAATTGGGACATAACAACAGACCCCCAAGAAATCCAGATTATCAGGTCATACTTTGAAAATCTATACTACAGAATTTTTTTTTTTCTTGCTCAACAAAAGAAACTCAGGAGGCATCACCATACTTGACTTCAAGTTATACTATGGAGCTACAGTAATAAAAACAGTTTGTTACTGGCATAACAAAGACTTGTGGATCAATAAAATCAAATTGAAGATCCTGACATTAACCCAAAAACCTATGAACACTGGATCTTTGACAAAGAGGCCCAAAATATTCAATGGAAAAAGGATAGTATCTTTCACGAATGGTGTTGGCAAAGCTGGATGGTAGTGTGTAGAAAAATGCAAAAAGATTCAAGATCCTAACCCTAACCCTAACCCTTCACAAAACTCAAATCCAAGTAAATCAAAGACCTCAAAATAAACACAGCTACACTGAACTTGATAGAAAGGAAGTAGGAAATACCCTCCAATGAAATGGCACAGGTGAAGACTTCTTAAATATAATACCAGTAGCACAGACACTAAGAAAAACAATCAGCAAGTGGGACCTCCTGAAACAGATAAACTTTCTCTAAGGCCAAGGACACAGTCAATAAGATAAAACAACAACTTACAGATTGGGAAAAGATTTTCACCCACCTTGCAAGTGACAGAGGAAGGATCTCTAAAATATATAGAGAACTCGAGAAAATAGAGCCCAATACCCTTAATGACCCAATTTAAAAAATGGGGTTCAGGCCCATCGCTTCTGGATCCGTTTCCCGGACCAGGTGCTGTCTGCAGAGTCCCAGCGCACGCTGTGACAGGGTCAGATAGAGTCTGCCTCTCACCATATCCACAACTGCTGCTGAGGGAATTTGTACAGCTACCCACCTAGATCTCGAGCTGAGCGATCAGAAAACTACAGGAGTCCCTGAAGGACAGACTCAGACCCCACCCAGAGAGGTGAGAGGAGACACACAAGCCCGAGTGCTACAATTGACCAGGACCCATCTAATCGTGAACCACTGAAGCCATGGGCAAACATCAGTGCAAAAAATTACATAATAATACAAACAACAACATGGTAACTCCAGAAGAGAGTGGCGATATTACAAATACAAGACCTGAACTGAGCAATGAAGAGGAAACAGAAGGAAGTAACACCAAAAATTCCTTTTTGATGATCATCAAAACTCTCAAAGAAGATATGAAAAATAGCCTTAAAGAAATAGAAGAAAACAGAAACAAAAAAGTGGAAGAGATGAACAAATATATGAAAGAAACATGCCAGGAACTAAAAGCTGAAATAAAAGCTGAAATAGAAGCAATGAAAAAGGCACAAAATGAGGCAAAGATGGAAATAGAAAACCTGAAGAAAAAGGCTGGAACCACAGATTCAAGCATAACAAACAGAGTTCAAGAAATGGAACACAGAATCTCTGAAGTGGAAGACTCGGTAGCTCAAATACATATATAAGTCCAAGAAAATAGTAAAACTAAAAAAGCCATAAATCAAAATGTTCAGGAAACCTGGGACACCATGAAAAGACCTAATTTGAGAATAATAGGAATAGAAGAAGGAGAAGAATACCAGCTCAAAGGCACAGATAATGTTTTCAATAAAATCATAGAAGAAAACTTTCCTAACCTGAAGAAGGAAATGCCTATAAAGATGCAAGAAGCTTACAGAACACCAAATAAATATGATACCAAAAAAAGTCAGCGTGCCACATTATAATCAAGCCACAAAACATAAAGAACAAAGAAAAAATTTTAAGAGCTGCAAAAGAAAAGGGCCAACTCACATATAAAGGCAGACCCATCAGAATAATGCCTGACTATTCAATGGAAACTATGGAAGCTAGAAGGGCTTGGACAGAAGTTATACAGACACTAAAAATGTATGGCTGTCAAACTAGAATACTATACCCTGCAAAATTGTCAATCACCGTAGATGGAGTAAACAAGGTATTTCAGGACAAAGTCAGACTGAAAGAATATCTATCTACCAATCCAGCACTACAGAGAGTATTAGAGGGAAAACTCCAACCTAAGGACCCCAGATACATCCATGAAATCACAAACAACCAATAAGTCCACAGAAGAATACCCTAAAGAAAGGAAATACAAAGAAGTTACCACCAAAAATGGCAGGAGATATGAATCAATGGTCACTAATTTCCCTTAATATCAATGGTCTCAACTCTCCTATAAAACATCACACACTAACAAGATGGATACAACAAAAGAAGCCATCTTTCTGTTGCCTACAAGAAACACACCTCAAGCCCAAAGACAGACACAGGCTTAGAAAAAAGGGTTGGGAAAAGATTTTCCAGTCAAACGGTCCTAAGAAACAAGCAGGGGTTGCAATCCTAATATCTAACAAAGTAGACTTTAAACTGAAAGCAGTTAAAAGGGACCAAGATGGTCACTACTTATTCATCACAGGAAAAATTGGTCAGGAGGAAATTTCAATCTTGAATATTTACGCCCCTAATATAAGGGCACCTACTTATGTAAAAGAAACACTGCTAAAGCTCGAATCCCACATCAATTCATACACCCTAATAGTGGGAGACTTCAATAACCCACTTTCAACCCTGGATAGATCAACCAGACAGAGTCTCAAAAGAGAAATAAGGAGTCTAAAAGAGGTTATGATGCAAATGGATTTAATAGATATATACAGAAGCTTCCACTCAAAGTCAAAGGAATATACATATTTCTCAGCTCCTCATGGAACTTTCTCCAAAATTGACCACAGAATTGGTCATAAAGCAAATATCAGCACATACAAAAAAGTGGAAATAATCCCTTGTAACATATCGGACCATCAGGGCCTAAATTTAGAGTTCAACAACATCAAAACCCAAAGAAAGGCTATCAACTCATGGAAACTAAACATCAATCAGCTGAACCATCTCTGGGTCAAGGAAGAAATTAAGAAAGAAATCAAAGTCTTCCTAGAATTCAATGAAAATGAATCTACAATGTATCCAAACTTGTGGGACACAATGAAAGCAGTCTTAAGAGGAAAATTCATAGCACCAGATGCCTATATGAAAAACCTTGAGAAATCCCACACTAGAGAACTAACAGTGCAGCTGAAAGCCTTCGAACAATTAGAAGCAAACTCACCTAGAAGGAGTAAGTGGCAGGAAATAATCAAACTTAGCGCTGAAATCAATACAATTGAAACAAAAAGAGCAATACAAAAAATCAACAAATCTAAGAGTTGGTTCTTTGAGAAAGTTAACAAGATAGATAAGCCCTTAACCAAACTAATCAAAAAACAGAGAGAGAATGTTCAAATCAGCAAAATCAGAAATGAAAAGGGGAACATAACAACAGACCCCCAGGAAATACAGAGAATTATCAGATCATATTTTGAAAATCTATATTCCACAAAATTGGAAAACCTAGAAGAAATGGACAGCTTTCTGGACAGATACCATCTACCAAAATTAAATGAAGATCGGATTATTTAACTAAACAGGAGTATAACCCTTAAGGAAATTGAAGCTGTCATTAAAAACCTCCCCAAATATAAAAGCCCTGGTCCAGATGGTTTCAGTGCCAAATTCTACCAGACATTCAAAGATGAATTACTACCATTACTCCTCAAACTATTTCACACAGTAGAAACTGAAGGAATATTGCCAAATTCCTTTTATGAGGCCACAATCACCCTAATACCTAAGCCACTCAAAGACAAAACAAAGAAGGAGAATTACAAACCTATTTCCCTCATGAATATTGATGCGAAAATTCTCAACAAAATTTTGGCAAACCGTATACGACAATGTATAAAAGATATCATCCACCACGACCAAGTAGGCTTCATCCCAGAAATGCAGGGCTGGTTCAACATACGAAAAATTGTAAATGTTCTCCATCATATAAACAAACTAAAGTAACAAAACCACATGATCTTATCCTTAGATGCAGAAAAAGTCTTTGACAAAATCCAACACTCCTTTATGATTAAAGCCCTGGAGAGATCAGGAATACAGGGAGAATACCTAAATATAATAAAGGCGATTTACAAGAAGACGACAGCCAGTATCAAACTTAATGGAGAAAAACTCAAAGCAATCCCACTAAAGTCAGGAACTACACAAGGATGTCCTCTCTCCCTTTATCTATTCAATATAGTTCTCGAAGTTTTAGCTAAAGCAATAAGGGAACGAAAAGAGATTAAGGGGATACAAATTGGAAAAGAAGAAGTGCAGCTATCTCTATTTGCTGCAATCTGATATGATTGTGTACATAAGTGACCCACAAAAGTCTTCCAAGGAACTGCTACAGCTGATAAACACCTTCAGCAATGAAGCGAGATACAAGATTAACTCAAAGAAATCAGTAGCCCTTCTATACACTAAAGATAGAAGAGCTGAAAAAGAAATAAGGGAAACATTACCCTTCATAATAGCTGCAAACAGTATTAAATACCTTGGAGTAACTATAACCAAAAAGTAACAGACCTATTTGACAAAAATTTTAAATCACTAAAGAAATTGAAGAGGATATGAGAAAATGGAAAGCTCTCTCATGTTCCTGGATTGGTAGGATCAACATAGTAAAAATGGCAATTCTACCAAAGGCAATCTACAGATTCAATGCACTGCCCATCAAAATCCCAACACAATCTTTTTTGGACCTTGAAAGAACAATACTCAATTTCATTTGGAATAACAGGAAAGCCAGGATTACCAAAACAATTTTGCTAAACAAAAGAACCTCAGGAGGTATCACCATCCCTGACTTCAAGCTGTACTATAGAGCTACAGTAATAAAAACAGCCTGGTCCTGGCATAAAAACAGACTTGTGAAATAGAATTGAGGATCCAGACATTAACCCAAAAACCTATGAACACCTGATCTTTGACAAAGAGACCCAAAACATTGAATGGAAAAAAAGGTAGTATATTTAACAAATGATGTTATCATAGCTGGAGGGAAGTGTGTAGAAAAATGTAAATAGATCCGAGCCTGTCACCCTGCACAAAACTGAAATCCCAAGTGGATCAAAGACCTCAACTTAAACCCAGCCACTTTGAACTTGATAGAAAAGAAAGTGGGAAATACACTTCTACAAATTGGCACAGGTGACCACTTCCTAAATATAACAACAGGGGCACAGACACTAAGACCAACAATCAATAAGTGGGATCTCCTGAAGCTAGGAAGCTTCTGCAAAGCCAAGGACACTGTCAATAGGACAAAATGGCAGCTTACAAAATGGGAAAAGATTTTCATAAACTCTACAAGTGATAGAGGACTGATCTCTAAGATATATAAAGAGCTCAAGAATCTACAGCCCAAAACCTTGAATAACCCAATCAAAAAATGGGGTAGAGATCTAAAAAGGGAGTTTTCACCAGAGAAACTATGGATGGCTGAAAGGCACCTGAAAAGGTGCTCTTCATTTTTAGCTATCAGAGAAATGCAAATCAAAACAACTTTGTGATACCACCTAACACCTGTTAGATGAGATAAGATAAAAGGCACAGGTGACAGCCTATGTTGGAGAGTATTTAGAGCAAGGGGAACACTCCTCCATTGTTGATGGGAGTGTAAGCTTGTTCAGCCACTTTGGAATGCAATATGGCGGTTTCTCACAAAATTAAGAATCTATCTCCCCAGGGACCCAGCAATACCACTTCTGGGTGTATACCCTAAAGAGGCACAATCACACTCCAAAGGTATTAGCTCAACTATGTTCATAGCAGCATTATTTGTAATAGCAACAACCTGGAAACAACCTAGATGTACCTCAACTGAAGAATGGATTACAAACTGTGGTACATCTACACAATGAAATACTACTCAGCAGTAAGAAAAAATGATATCCTAAAATTCTCAGGCAATTGGATGGATTTGTCTTACTGCTGAGTAGCACTCCATTGTGTATATGTACCATTGCTTGTTAATCCATTCCTCAGTTGAGGGGCATCTAGGTTGTTTCCAGGTTCTTGCTATTATGAATAATGCTGCTATGAACATACTTGTGCTAATACATTTGGGGTGTGAATGTGCATCTTTAGGGTGTATGCCTAAGAGTGGTATTGCTGGATCCTTGGGGAGACTGATTCCCAGTTTTCTGAGAAACCTCCATATTGCATTCCAGAGTGGGTGAACAAGCTTACACTCCCACCAACAATGTAGGAGTATTCTCCTTGTTCTGCAACCTCTCCAGCATAGGCTGTCTTCTGTGTTTTTGATTTTAGCCATGTTGACAAGTGTAAGGTGGCATCTCAAAGTTATTTTGATTTGCATTTCTCTGCTAGCTAAAGATGTTGAGCACTTTTTTAAGTGCCTTTCAGACATTAGTAATTCTTCTGCTGAGAATTCCCTTTTTAGTTTCGAACCACATTTTTTAATTGGATTTTGAGCTCTAGTTTCTTGAGTTCTTTATATATTTTACAGTTCAGTCCTCTGTCACTTATAAGACTGGTGAAAGTCATTTCCCATTCTGTAGGCTGTCATTTTGTCTTATTGACTGTGCCCTCGGCTTTACAGAAGCTTCTCAGGTTCAGGAGGTCATACTTATTGATTGTTGTTCTTAGTGTCTATGCTATGAAGTTGTCACCTGTGCCAATGCATTGGAGGGTATTTCACACTTTCTCTTCTATCAAGTTCAATATGGCTGGGTTTATGTTGAGGTATTTGATCTAATTGGATTTGAGTTTTGTGCAGGGTGATAGGTTTGAATCTATTTGTATTTTTCTATACACCATTATCCAGTTATGTCAACATCATTTGTTGAAGATACTATATTTCTTCCATTGAATACTTTTGGCCTGTTTGTCAAAATTCAGATGATCATAGGTGTGTGGGTTAATGTCAAGGTCTTCAATTCCATTGATCCACATGTTTGTTTTTTTGCCAGTACCAAGCTGTTTTTATTACTGTAGCTCTACAGTATAATTTGAAGTCAGGGATGGTGATGCCTCCTGAGGTTCTTTTGTGCAGTAAAATTGTTTTGGCAATACTGATTTCCTGTTGTTCCAAACGAAACTTGAGCATTGTTCTTTCAAGGTCTATAAAAAATTGTGTTGCAATTTTGATGGAAGTGGATTGAATCTGTAGATTGCTTTTGGTAAAATTGCCATTTTCCCTATGTAGATCCTACCTATCCAAGAACATGGGAGATCTTTCTATTTTCTGATATCCTTTTCAATTTCTTTCTTCAGTGATTTAAAATTTTTGACAAACAGATCTGTTACTTCTTTGGTTATAGTTACACCAAGGTATATAATGCTATCTGCAGCTGTTGTAAAAGGTAATGCTTCTCTTATTTCTTTTTCAGCCCTTTTATCTTTAGTGTATAGGACAACTACTGATTTCTTTGAGTTAATTTTGTGTCCTGCTACATGGCTGAAAGTGTTTATCAGCTGTAGAAGTTCCCTGGTAGAATTTTGTGCTTCAATTATGCATGCAATCATATCATCTGCAAATAGAGACAGTTTCACTTGTTCTTTACCAATTTGTATTTACTTAATGTTCTTTTGTTCTCTTATTGCTTTAGCTAAAACTAAGAGAACTATGTTGAATAGATAAGGGAAGAGGAGTCAGCCTTGCCTAGTTCCTGAATTTAGTGGGATTGCTTTGATTTTTTTCTTCATTTAGTTTGATGTTCTCTATCAGCATTTTATAAATTGCCTTTATTATATTTAGGTATTTTCCCTGTATTCCTGATCTCTCCAGGACTTTTATCTTGAAGGCATATTGGATTTTGTCAAAGGCTTTATCAGCATCTAAAGAGATGATCATGTGGTTTTTTCCTTCAATTTGTTTATATTATTGATGACATTTATAGTTTTTGGATGTTGAATCATTCTTGCATTTCTGGAATGAAGCCAACTTGATCATGAATGACTTTTTTTAAATATGTTGTTGGATTCAGTTTGCCAGATTTTTGTTGAGAATTTTTGCATCAATGTTAAATCTTAATCTTAGAAAAAATACTAACGACAGCCCACGCAGACCACAGCTGGCATGGTAGCAGTGCAGAAGCAGCACACTTACTGTGTGCACAGCTGAGGTGAGAGGTCAAGCGGTGACCTCTGCTCTTGGAACACAGTCCACCCAGACCACAGCTGACATGGCGGCTGCACAGAAACAGCTGAGTCCTTGGATGCACAGCTGAGAGGTGAGAAGTCAAGTGGTGACTTCTGCTCCTGGTCCACAGTCTGCTTAGATCATGGCTAGTGTAGAAGTAGCACAGGAGCTCCAAAGACCCTGATTACACAGCTGAGAGGGGAGAGGTCAAGCTGTAACCTTCACTCTCAGAACACAATCCACACAGATCACAGCTGGTGTCATAGCACTATAATCTCACTCAAACAGCCTCACTGAACACGCAGGTGATTAAGAGCCTTCAGACCAATGACTCACTAAGAGCAGACCAAGAACTAACCAAGAGTGAATTGAGGAAACAATGGGTAGATGCCAGTGCAAGAATGCATACAACAATACAAGACACAACTAGAAGAAGCAAGTAGTTCTACAACTCCAAGACATGAACATAGCAATGAAGAGGAAACAGAAGAAACGACCTTAAAAACAGCTTTATGAAACTGATTAAAGCCTTAAAAGAGGATATAAAAACTCCCTTAAAGAAATAGAAGAAAATACAAATAGAAAATTAGAAGAGATGAACAAATCCCTGAAAGAAAATAAAGAAAACAAACAGGTGAAAGAAATTTTACAGGAATTAAAATTTGAAATAGAAGCAATAAAGAAGGTATAAACTGAGACAAAGCTGGAAATAGAAAATCTAAAAAAAAAAGACCTGGAACCACACACTCAAGCATAACCAGTAGAATACAAGAGATGGAAGAGAGAATCTCTGGAGAGAAAGACTCAGTAGTGGTAATAGATGTATCAGTTAAAGAAAACACTAAAACCAAAAAAGTCATAACACAAAATACCACACTTTCAACCCTGGATAGATCAACCAGGCAGTCTCAAAAGAGAAATAAGGAGTCTAAAAGAGGTAATGATGCAAATTGATTTAATAGATATCTAGAGAAGCTTCCACCCAAAGGCAAAGGAATATACATATTTCTCAGCTCCTCATGGAACTTTCTCCAAAATTGACCACATAATTGGTTATAAAGCAAATATCAACAGATACAAAAAAATGGAAATAATCCCTTGTAACATATTGGACCACCAGGGCCTAAAGTTAGAGTTCAACAACATCAAAACCCAAAGAAAACCTACCAACTCATGGAAACTAAACATCACTCAGCTGAACCATCTCTGGGTCAAGGAAGAAATTAAGAAAGGAAATCAAAGTCTTCCTAGAACTCAATGAAAATGAATCTACAACGTATCCAAACTTGTGGGACACAATGAAAGCTGTCTTAAGAGGAAAATTCATAGCGCTAGATGCCTATATGAAAAACCTAGAGAAATCCCACACTAGAGACCTAACAGTGCAGCTGAAAGCCTTAGAACAATTAGAAGCGAACTCACCTAGAAGGAGTAGATGGCAGGATATAATATACCTTAGAGCTGAAATCAATACAATTGAAACAAAAAGAACAATACAAAGAATCAATGA
Organism: Sigmodon hispidus; assembly: GCA_004025045.1. Taxonomy (NCBI): domain Eukaryota; kingdom Metazoa; phylum Chordata; class Mammalia; order Rodentia; family Cricetidae; genus Sigmodon; species Sigmodon hispidus. Next base: position 233,131 of record PVIH01001235.1, read on the forward strand.
ATCTAAGAGTTGGTTCTTTGAGAAAGTTAACAAGATAGATAAGCCCTTAGCCAAACTAATCAAAAAACAGAGTGTTCAAGTCAACAAAATCAGAAATGAAAAGGGGGACATAACAACAGACCCCCAGGAAATACAGAGAATTATCAGATCATATTTTGAAAATCTGTATTCCACAAAAATGGAAAACCTAGAAGAAATGGACAGCGTTCTGGACAGGTACCATCTACCAAAATTAAATGAAGATCAGATTACTTACCTAAACAGGCCTATAACCCTTAAGGAAATTGAAGCTGTCATTAAAAACCTCCCCAAAAATAAAGCCCTGGTCCAGATAGTTTCAGTGCTGAATTCTACCAGACATTCAAAAAAGAATTACTACCATTGCTCCTCAAACTATTTCACACAGTAGAAACTGAAGGAATATTGCCAAATTCCTTTTATGAGGCCACAATTACCCTAAAACCCAAGCCACTCAAAGACACAACAAAGAAGGAGAATTACAGACCAATTTCCCTCATGAATATTGATGCGAAAATTCTCAACAAAATTTTGGCAAACTGTATACAACAATGTATGAAACATATCATCCACCATGACCAAGTAGGCTTCATCCCAGAAATGCAGGGCTGGTTTAACATACGAAAAACTGTAAATGTTATCCATCACATAAACAAACTAAAGGAACAAAACCACATGATCATATCCTTAGATGCAGAAAAAGTCTTTGGCAAAATCCAACACTCCTTTATGATTAAAGCCCTGGAGAGATCAGGAATACAGGGAGAATACCTAAATATAATAAAGGCGATTAACAAGAAGCCTACAGCCAGTGTCAAACTTAATGGAGAAAAACTCAAAGAAATCCCACTAAAGTCAGGAACTAGACAGGGATGTCCTCTCTCCCCTTATCTATTCAACATAGTTCTCGAAGTTTTAGCTAAAGCAATAAGGGAACGAAAAGAGATTAAGGGCATACAAATTGGAAAAGAAGAAGTGAAGCTGTCTCTATTTGCAGATGATATGATTGTATACATAAGTGACACACAAAAGTCTTCCAATGAACTGCTACAGTTGATAAACACCTTCAGCAAGGTAGCAGAATACAAGATTAACTCAAAGAAATCAGTAGCCCTTCTATACACTAAAGATAGAAGAGCTGAAAAAGAAATAAGAGAAACATTACCATTTATAATAGCTGCAAATAGTATCAAATACCTTGGAGTAAATATAACCAAAGAAGTAACAGACCTATTGGACAAAAATTTTAAATCACTGAAGAAAGAAATTGAAGAGGATATCAGAAAATGGAAAGCTCTCCCATGTTTCCTGATAGGTAGGATCAACATATTAAAAATAA
>PVIH01001235.1:234587-250378 GCA_004025045.1 Sigmodon hispidus
CAAAATCCCAACACAATATTTTTTGGACCTTGAAAGAACAATACTCAATTTCATTTGGAATAACAGGAAAGCCAGGATTGCCAAAACAATTTTACTCAACAAAAGAACCTCAGGAGGTATCACCATCCCTGACTTCAAGTTATATTATAGAGCTACAGTAATAAAAACAGCCTGGTACTGGCATAAAAACAGACTTGTGAACCAATGGAATAGAATTGAGGAACCAGACACTAACCCAAAAAAACCAATGAACACCTGATCTTTGACAAAAAGGCCCAAAACATTCAATGGAAAAAGATAGTGTATTTAACAAATGGTGTTGGCATAGCTGGAAGGAAGTGTGTAGAAAAATGCAAATAGATCCGAGCCTGTCACCCTGCACAAAACTCAAATCCAAGAGGATCAAAGAGCTCAACTTAAACCCAACCACTTTGAACATGATAGAAAAGGAAGTGGGAAATACACTTCTACAAATTAGCACAGGCTACCACTTCCTAAATATAACACCAGTGGCACAGGCACTAAGACCAGCAATCAATAAGTGGAATCTCCTGAAGCTAGGAAGCTTCTGCAAAGCCAAGGATACTGTCAATAGGACAAAATGACAGCCTACAGAATGGGAAAAGATTTTCACCAACCCTACAAGTGTTAGAGGACTGATCTCTAAGATATATAAAGAGCTCAAGAATCTAGAGCCCAAAACCTTGAATAACACAATCAAAAAATGGGGTTCAGATCTAAAAATTCTCAGCAGAGGAACTACAAATGGCTGAAAGGCACCTCAAAAAGTGCTCTTCATCTTTAGTCATCAGAGAAATGCAAATCAAAACAACTTTGAGATACCACCTAACACCTGTTAGATTGGCTAAGAAAAAAGACACAGATGACGGCCTATGTTGGAGAGAATGCAGAGCAAGGGGAACACTCCTCCGTTGGTGGGAGTGTAAGCTTGTTCAGCCACTTTGGAATGCAATATGGCGGTTTCTCAGAAAATTGAGAATCAATCTCCCCAAGGACCCAGCAATATCACTTCTGGGTGTATACCCTAAAGAGGCACATTTACACTCCAAAGGTATTAGCTCAACTATGTTCATAGCAGCATTATTTGTAATAGCAAGAAACTGGAAACAACCTAGATGTCCCTCAACTGAAGAATGGATTAACAAACTGTGGTACATCTACACAATGGAATACTACTCAGCAGTAAGAAAAAAATGATATCCTAAAATTCACAGGCAAATGGATGAATTTCGAGAATAACCTCCTGAGCAAGGTATCACAATCTCAGAAAAACAATAGGGGATGTACTCACTCATTAGTGGTCTCTAAACAAACAAACAAGAAAAAAGCAAAGCATGCCCAAGTGGCAAACCATGAACACTGATCACCTTGGGATCAGATACACCCTGAACTGACCCTCGGACCCCACTCCAACTATAGGAACACCTGACTCACTCTTGAGGGAGGGGGGACAAAACTGGATTTGCCAGGAGTGGAGACTGATCTAAGCATTATTGGGTCAGTGGGACCATGGGACAGTCTGCTCTCTGCCCTGGGAGCAGATGGGGAGTTGTGGAGAAGAAAAAATGACCTGATGTGGTGGGAGGGGGAAGGGACCTTGAATAAGGATATACAGGGATGAAAAAGAAAAAAATTCAGAGAGAAAGCTGAACACAAAGAAAATATATGTGTAGTAATCTTATTTGCATTATCACCCTTGATAAGTCATGCTTATGATTTTTATCTTCTTTATAGTTATTGTTAACTTATCAGCATTTTAAATTCATTTTACTGTTTTTCTTGATAAATACAAAATAAATAAAGACGAAAAAAAACGATTTTATAGCTTAATTTGTGTTAAGTTTGAGTCCCAAAAATATGAGTTGAAGATTTGACTGATAATCCTTTGGCATCAAAATACAACTATAAAGTATAAAAACCGTCCATAGAAAAACTGAGCACTTTATCCTTTTATAGTGAACCATTATAGAATATCACAGTTTGTTATAGGACTCAGTCTATCCAAATAGCTGAAGCATAACAAAGTGAGCAAAGACAAAAAGGCTAGAAATCTGTCTTTGAGTCAGTTATTGTTAACCAGAGTACTCCTTAAAAATTAACAATTCTTATATATGAAATATATATTACCTATGAAGAAACATTTATTGTTTCTTATCTAAAATTTCAAGAAGCCTGGTGTTGAATACAGCTGGTAAAGAAGTTACACATACTTGTTTAAGTTAATTTTGTTAATACCGTTTGTTAATTTCAGTAGACTTTAGGAACCTTGATTATATTTAATCATAAAAATATCTCTTAATACAAGATATTTTGGAGATCTGTTTTTGTCTCTTGAGTCTAAAAATAAGATCTGATGATCAGCAGAGGCTTGGTATGACTAAGTTTTATAATTGTTGCTTTAGTTGCTTTATTGGACATAAAAATCTTATCCAAGATGAAGGTAAAATTATTTGTCATGTGCCCTTTGACCCTGGTAAATATGGCAGCAGTGTTCATTTCATGTATGAGAAGAGACACACACACTCGCACTACTAAGGCCACAAGAGGGTTTATTTAAGAGAGTTTCCGGAGGGGGGGGGAGTACAGAAAGAGAAGCAGGACAGAAGGAGAGAAGAGTGACCAAAACATGGCATTTCTTTTTAAAAGAAGGGGTGTGCATGGGTTTACAGAGTCACATTTTGGGCGTACCTCTGTATGCGTCCAAGGAAGTGCTTCTGTACATAGTGCCACACAGGTTTGGGCAGCCACGCACAAGGGTGTGCCTCCGTATGAGGTTCATCCCATTGGAGCCATGTTGGCTCAACCACGTGAAGTGCCAGGAATACTTACATCTCACTCTGTTGTTTATTATAAAAAGAAAACCAGGTTTATGTGGGGGGGCAGGGGGAAAATAATCTGGGATATCAGATCTCAAGGATGCTTCAAGCTGTCTTAAGGGTGAAGTTTGTCTTTTCAGGGAATTGTATTTTTGACGGTTGGTCTGTTGGATCTTATGGGTCATTTTCTACAGTCTGGATGATCCTAAGCCATGGAATAGTAAACTTTGATTTTCTGGAGCTTGAAAGAAAATTATGAGTTAGTAAGATAACTTTGAGAATTGATAATATAGTGAGTATACTCTGCTAGGTCTGGAGATGGAAAAAAAGGTTAAAATGGCTTTTGGTTCTTTTCTTTTGGTCCTGGGGAGGGGGTGGGAAATGGTCTGTTTTACCTGTATTGACTCTGAAAATGGGTCTTTGTTTTTATTTTCATTTTCTAGAAGCAGCGGCTGGAGGGTTAGTCTGTGAGGGAAGTGGGGAGGGGTGAGCCAAAATACCTCGGAGCCTTGTGTTGGTCTTCATCTTAGAAGCAGGCTAGAATGGAAACTCAGAGATGGGGGATTTTAGTGAAATGTTTTATACTTGATGATCCACCTGGGAGACTGGAAGACTAGAACTGACAGGTTTAAGCAGATAGCAAGGTGAATAGAAATGATGAGCAGTTGGTGGAGTCTAAATTCAGGAGGACCCAGCAATACCACTTCTGGGTGTATACCCCAAAGATGCACAGTCACACTCCAAAGGCTCAACTATGTTCATAGCAGTGTTATTTGTAATAGCAAGAACCTGGAAACAACCCAGATGTCCCTCAATGGAGGAATGGATTAACAAACTGTGGTACATCTACACAATGGAGTACTACTTGGCAGTAAGAAAAAATGATATTCTAAAATTTGCAGGCAAATGGATGGATTTGGAGAATATCTTCCTGAGTGAGGTATCACAAACCCAGAAAGATAAGCAGGGGATGTACTCTAAACAAACAAACAAACAAACAAGAAAAAGCAAAGCATGCCCAAGCTGCAAACCACAATCACTGAACAGTGTGGGATCAGAAACACCTTGGACTGATTCCTTGGATCCCACTCACCCTAGAGGAACACATGACTCAGTCTTGAGGTTGGGGGAGAAAGCTGGATCTGCCAGAAGTGGAGGCTGAACTAAGCAATATTGGGACAATGGGATCTTGGGACTGCCTGCCGCCTGCTCAAGGAGGGGATAGGGAGTTGTGGAGAAGAGAGAATGACCTGATGTGGTGGGAGGGGGAAGGGACCTTGAATAAGAATATACAAGGATAGAAAGTGTGACTTCTTTGTTCATAATAATAAAAGAAAAATAAATAAAAAAAGAAAAATAAATAAAAAAGAAAGTCCTTTAAAAAAAGAATAGAGTACAAAGAAATAGTAATAAACCACGTAAAAATGGAAAATACAAAGAGTGTCTGGATACTGTATGTTATTGTCTTGTCTTTAAGTTTTTTGACTATTAAAAATGTAGTAAAAGCTACTAAAAGCCATTTGAATATAAGTGCTGTTGCATTAATCCAACCTATATATTTGGTAAATGAGTTGACATTAAAATTGAAATCCAAAGATATAATACTTTGGAGAAGAGGTTTTCTTTTTAATTCTACAGAAAATGAGAAGCTATGGGTTTATTCCCAGGTAAAGGAAATAAAGTTTGATAGAGAAAGACCCCCCCTTAAAAGTCTCCAATGGAAATGGATGGCCCAGATAATTCAGAATTTCAGAGCATGTCTGTTGCAGTTTCCTCTGAGTTTTGCATTCAAAACAAATTCAAAGAGACTGGCTAAGATGACCCAGTCTTAGAGACTACTCAAAAAAAAAAGTGACTAAAAGTTAAAAAATCTCTTTTTATTAGGGGTATGGGGCAGTTTGTTTGACCAAAAATGAGTGAGTGACAGTGAAAATTCTGAAAACATAATTAGGTGGCAGTGTCTGATGAGGCCGGAATTATTTGATTTTTCACTCTGACAATGGAGAGGCTAGAAAGAATGGTGAGAGCCCAAAGCTCCTGCCTGCAGGACTGAGTATATGACTTTCAGTGTCCACGAGGAGATAGACTGCCCTGATATTATTATGACTACTCAAGGCTCCCTCTTGCAATGAGGATGGTCAGCTTTGGGAAGCCTTGGCAGCACCAATTGCCCATGGCCAGACCTTAGATCAGTTGGGAGTGATCTCTGTGTAATGTCTCTTTGCCATGTGGGGCTTAGGGACACTCACTTAAACCAGCATTCCCTTGATGATGTCCTGGACAAGGCCTGAACTTGCTTCTGTGAGGCTAGGCAATAGCAAAGCATTAGCTGGCCAGATAGCTTTTGTCAGCAGGCGGTATCTTTCCTGTGATACATTTTAAAAGCCAACTTTTGCCTGTGGCATCTGCCTGAGGTCTCCTCTCAAGGTCTAAGTTTTAGCTCCAATGTCAGGGTAAAAAAAAAAAAAAAAAAAGAAGTGGATCATGCACTCAGGGATCTAGTATACTGTAAGAGTGCATTTAAATGTGAGGCATTTAAAAACCCAATGAATTTTATCGGCATTAGTTTTACCTGTTTCCAAACTGCCTTTATTTTGTAGCCTAAATTTTTATTTATCTGAGAAAGTTTTGACACAGGAAACAAGGTGCAAACTTTTATTATCTTATCTATGGTGGTCACTTTTTGTAGAGAGAAAATTGGATTTGTGTGGCCAGAAACAGAAGAACAGAAAGCCAGAAGGGAAAGTTTAGAGTTCAGATATGAAAAGAAATAGAAAATAGGAAAAAAGATAGAAAATGTTGGTTTTGTGCATGAGAAGAGACACACACTCGTACTACTAAGGCCACACAAGGGTTTATTTAAGGGAGTTCCCAGGTGAGTACAGAAACAGAAGCACGACAGAAGGAGAGGAGAAGAGAGTGACCAAAACATGGCGTCTCTTTTTAAGAGAAGGGGTGTGCCTGGGTTTACGGAGTCACATTTAGGGCGTGCCTCTACATGCATCCAGGGAGGTGCTTCTGTACACAGTGCCACACAGGTTTGAGCAGCCATGCCCAGGGCATGCCTCCATATGAGGTGCATCTCACTAAAGCCATGTTGGCTCAACCACGTGGAGTGCCAGGAATACTTACAAGCAGACCATGTGGTTGCTTCCAGCCTGACTAGGTCTTCAGCCAAGATAGAGGTGAATTACATGGTTGCTATTTAAAATATCTATTTTTCTAATAGTTCTATTTTTTAAATAAAAATTGAATCTTAGTTACATAAGCAGTATAATAAACTAAAGTTGGATCACATGGATAGTATGTTGTAGCAAATTAAGATTACCTATGTATACTTTTAAACTATGAACCTTTTAAGTTTTAAACCAAATTTTCTCATATCCAGCAAGCTTTAAAATCCTGAGATAAAGACTGTTGTGCTGTGAAAGCAGAGCACAAAAAAACCATAAAGATAAAAATTTTCAAAAGTGGGAAGTTGACAAACCTTAGAGAAAAACATTGTCTCTTAAAGAAAAGAAACTTTAGAATCATTTGATGTGTGGTGGCAGAAGTTGTTACAATCTGTATGAGTTTGGAGCTTGAATGTGATGTCTTTGGTTTTTTTTAGCTACTACTGGCACTAAGCCTTTGCTTTAAGACAGTGAGGCTTTAACAAAAAGTCTCTGAGTCCTGAGTCAGACTGAGAAAGAATTTGGCCTGGGGAGTGAAGACGAAAAGGTCATGGAATGAACTTAACTGTAGAGTGAAATTCAGTAAGTTCCAAGAGGGAGCTGAAAGGCAGAACAGTGTAGCCATGAGGAACAAGGAGAAACACACAGGAACTCCATTCAAATGAGAGTTCTAATATAGCAGAGCCCCTTAGGATATTGAGAATATGTGGCCCTTCAAAGAAAGAACTGAGAGATGGAGGGTGGAGAGGGTGGGGGTGTTAGCAGGTAGAAACTCTACTGAGGGGAGGATTTCAATATTGTAGAGACCACAATGGTGTAAAGAAGCAATGGGGCTTAGCAGAAAGCTCTGGAGGTGCAGGCGAGAACAAGAAAGTTCCAGGCCCAGGGAAAGACAGAGATGAGGAGGAGAGCAGGGTATCTTGTGCCCACATAATGAGTGCCCTGAAGTGTGTAACAGGGAGAGTCCCATATGGTGGCCACCCTGGAGGTCATAGCAGGCTCCAAAGAGAGGACACATACATAGGCAAGGAAAGACTGATGGTTAGAACAGGTAGAGGGGAGAAGTGACAGAAGAGGTGGATTCTAGAATTTTAAGTCATATATGATGTATAAATACCTTAGGAGAGTCAACTCATGAGGTTTGTTTGGAAAGGCCAAGTCCTTTGGAAGAGAATTCATTTATGTCATTCCTGTGGTGTGGACATGGACAAATGAGGGGAGTAAATAAAAGTAGTAGGACATGAATACTCCTAAAACATGGAAAATATTTTGATTATAAATATAAGGGAGAAAACATGAATGGAGAACAGTCCAGGCTGAGCATGGCCAGCAGACTAAACTAGAGATCAGTAGCCAAAAATGTCTGAGTTAGATAGGAATTGAACTAGGGAAGAAAAGCAGAAGCTCAGCCCCTGTTAAGGAGAGGTTTAAGGTAGTGGGTAGGGTGAGAAGTACTGGGAGGAGCCACTGGTACTGAGTAAGAGTTGTCCTGCGTTTGAGACCTATCAATGGCATGCCTTCCAACTCTATTCAGCATACCAGGCAGATCATTCCTTTCTTTTGGCTGTTAGACTTTGGACCTGAAGAAGAATCTCATACTGACTCAAGAAAAAAAAAATTGATATTTGTGCACACCTGGAAGAACCTGCCTCTGAAAAAGATTTACCTCACCCTGCACAAAACTCAAATCCAAGTGGATCAAAGACCTCAACTTAAACCCAACCACTTTGAACTTGATAGAAAAGAAAGTGGGAAATACACTTCTACAAATTGGCACAGGTGACCACTTCCTAAATATAACACCAGTGGCACAGACACTAAGACCAACAATCAGTAAGTGGGATCTCCTGAAGCTGGGAAGCTTCTGCAAAGCCAAGGACACTGTCAATAGGACAAAACGGCAGCCTACAGAATGGGAAAAGATTTTCACCAACCCTACAAGTGATAGAGGACTGATCTCTAAGGTATATAAAGAGCTCAAGAATTTAGAGCCCAAAATCTTGAATAACCCTATCAAAAACTGGGGTACAGATCTAAAAAGGGAATTCTCAGCAGAGGAACTACAAATGACTGAAAGGCACCTGAAAAAGTGCTCTTCATCTTTAGCCATCAGAGAAATGCAAATCAAAACAACTTTGAGATACCACCTAACACCTGTTAGATTGGCTAAGATAAAAGGCACAGATGACTGCCTATGTTGGAGAGAATGCAGAGCAAGGGGAACACTCCTCCGTTGTTGGTGGGAGTGTAAGCTTGTTCAGCCTCTTTGGAATGCAATATGGCCGTTTCCCAGAAAATTGAGAATCAATCTCCCCAAGGACCCAGCAATATCACTTCTGGGTGTATACCCTAAAGAGGCACATTTACACTCCAAAGGTATTAGCTCAACTATGTTCATAGCAGCATTATTTGTAATAGCAAGAACCTGGAAACAACCTAGATGCCCCTCAACTGAAGAATGGATTAACAAACTGTGGTACATCTACACAATGGAATACTACTCAGCAGTAAGAAAAAATGATATCCTAAATTTCACAGGCAAATGGATGGATTTGGAGACTATCCTCCTGAGTGAGGTATCACAAACTCAGAGAGATAAGCAGGGGATGTACTCACTCATTAGTGGTCTCTAAACAAACAAACAAGAAAAAAAGCCAAACATGCCCAAGCGGCAAACCACAACCACTGAAGAGCTTGGGATCAGAAACACCCTGGACTGACCCTTCGAACCCCACTCCAACTATAGGAACACCAGACTCACTCTTGAGGGAGGGGGGACAAAACTGGATTTGGCCAGGAGTGGAGACTGATCCAAGCATTATTGGGTCAGTGGGACAATAGGACTGTCTGCTCCCTGCCCAGGGAGGGAATGGAGAGTTGCAGAGAAGAAAAATGACCAGATGTGGTGGGAGGGGGAAGGGACCTTGAATAAGGATATACAGGGATGGAAAAAAAAATTCAGAGAGAAAGCTGAACACAAAGTAAATATATGTGTAGCAATCTTATTTGCATTACCACCCTTGATAAGCCATGCTTATAATTTTTATCCTCTTTATAGTTATTGTTAACTTTTCAGCATTTTAAATTCATTTCACTGTTTTTTTGATAAATACAAAATAAAGAAGGAAAAAAAAAGAAAAAAAAAAGAAAAAGAAAAAGACTTACCTCTTGTTAGATGACCTTGCAGTAAAGACTGGATTTAAGACAATAGGATGAATGGGACCACATCTTGTCTGTGACTGTTTAATAGATTCCAATAGGGTGAGAATCTCCGTTCACTGTTCATTAATCCTTGGTCACAGTGTTTCTAGTCTGTTTTCCTGAAAGTTAAACCTATGTTTCTTCACCCCAATTTCCTTAATGAAGGAAAAAAAAATAGACGAACCCAGAGTGTGAAGAGGTTATTTTGCTAGCTATGTTGGGACTATGGCTGTGGAATTTCCTGTGGAGCAGAAATTTGCTGTGAAAACTACTGGGCTATTTCACAGTGCTTATGATTCTACTTCACTGCACGAGCCTCAGACTCTCCTGAACCTTCATTCACAATGGAAGTGGGAGGGGCTGGAGAGATGGCTCATTGGTTAAAAGCACTGACTGCTCTTCCAGAGGACCAGGGTTCAATTTCCAGCAACCACATGGCAGCTTGGCAGCTCACAATGGGAGTGGGATCTCCAGAGGGTTGCTATGAGACAGCAGTTTCTCACCTCATGCTGGTTCACACTCACTCTCTAAAAAATGCTGTCAGGATCCTTCCAGTGATTCACTGTCCTAAAGTACCTGGGTATTGGCTATGGTTCAGAATTTATGTGGTGTTTCAGTTGCAGGATATGGAAGTTTATCAAGAAACCTCAAGCTTCTCCTGTGACCAAGACAACACATCAGTTTTCGATTTGTAAAGGTTTATCTTGTAATGAAAAGGCACTTTTTCATTAACTGGGATTCTCTATTGAGTTTTCACTTCTTGTTTTTAATATGTTCTTTAGAAGTGTACCTAGTAGCATCTAATCACAGATAAGTTTGGGCATGGCTATCACCTGGGAAATGAAAGCTACCTGTCAGTATCTCTACTGAATTTGAACTTAATCACAGGATGAATATTTATTATGATTCTATTGAAATAAAAAGAAGCCAAATCCCTCTTCATTAGAAAACTCAAAATACTGTGATACTAAGGTTTCAATCTAATCACAAAATGGGGCTACTTCAGTTTCACCATTAATCATGGTTTTAGAGCTGATGAGGTAACTTAGATAGAAAAAACACTGACCTGAGGATGACCAACAGCACCCACAAGGTAAAGGAGAGAAGTGACTTCTGCAAGTTGTTCTCTGACCTCTACACAGGCGCTATGGTGTGTACACACACACACACACACACACACACACACAGAGCAAATTGTAACAGGACGTTTCTGGCCCAGAGTAGCCAGAGATCTAGACCCATAGACCACCTAGCCACATGGTCCAGACCTACTGCTTGCCCCCCAAAAATGACTCAGATACTTATATTAATTTCATCCTGCTTGGCCTATGTCTCAGGCATATTACTAGGTAGCTCTTTCATCTTAATTCAACCCATTTACATTAATCTGTCCTGCCACATGGCCCATGGCTTAACTATTTTGTTACAAGTTTTTTCCCCTGTGGCTTGGTTATGTCACTCTTAACTCTGCCCTCCTCCTACCTATGCTCCAATTTACCCTGCCTACTACTACAGTGCCTGATATAAACCAAAACAATTGCTTTATTTAAAGAGTAATATTCACAGCATATAGAAAGTCATTCCCACATCACATTTAAAACAATGCTGTTTTAGGGAATAGCAGCAATAAGACACCATCTTTCTTAGATATGGTTTCTAGTGCTGTGACAAAACACCATGACTGGAAAGCACATTAGGAAGGAAAGGGTTTATTTGGCTTGTACTACAGCCTGATTTACCATCCAAGAATATCAGGAAAGGAAAGGAAACAAAATAGGATTTTGGAGGCAGGACATGATGCAGAGAGGCCATGCCTACTGGCTTACTTCCCATGCTTGCGCATTCTACTTTTATACAGAACCCAAGACCACCAGTCCCAGGATGGCACCACACACAATAGGATTACCCCTCTCTCATCATTATGAAAATGCCTTACAGCCAGATAGTGTGGAGGCATTTTCTCAATTAAGGTCCCTCCCTCTATTCTGACTAGATTGTGTATCAAGTTGACATAGAGCAGCCAGCATACCATCTCAATAGCTGAACTCAATGACTGCCCACTTTCTTACTAGTAGGTCCAAAAAGACAGCTGTAATAAGAAGTTTGTGGCCTGGCCTAGTATCAAGGTCTAGACTTGTCTGTCTATTGCTGTTTAGGCCCAAAAAAATGACTTAGATGTTTATATTAATGTTATGTTGCTTGGCCTATGGCTCATGCATATCTTATTTTAACTCATTTTTATTAATTTACCTTGCCACATGGCCCATGGCTTATCTGTGTTATTTTTATATGTTGATTTTTGGGCGACTGAATGCAGTCTTTTCTGACTCCGCCCTCCTTCTAGGCTCTGATTTCCCTGCCTACTTCTAAGATGCCTGCCATAGACCAAAACAGTTACTTTATTAACAGCATACAAAAAGACATTCCACATCAGACAGCATCATTGTACGTATATTTCTTTCCAGAAGATGCTCTGTGGTTAGCAAGAGAAACATGATATGTTCAGATTTTGGAGAGACTGAAGAAAGGCCTACTAAATTTAGAATCTCCACAGTTAGAAAAACAGAAAAAGAAATTTAAAAAAAAGCATTTGGCACTGACTTCAAAGCCATCAATTTCAATCAACAAAAGTGAATAGTTCTCTTTCAAAGTAATATTTAGTGAGGCACTTCTGCCTAAGGCAGTGTGAACTCATATAAAAAGATTAGGAGAGAATGAGGCATTCCGCCACCACACACAAATGGTAAACTTAGTCTAATAACTGAAAAGATATTTGAAATTTTTCTACCATGACTGATGATTCATGGTGCTTAGAAGTCAATCCACTGTCCTATCTCCATAAGTAAAAAGACTTCAGCAGTTTAAATGTGGACCATACTGGGTTTGAGATATAAAAAACACATTATCCAAAAATAACTATGATAAGCAATCAGTGAAATGTTACAGATTCAAAGATGGCTATTCCCATGGTCTCTTTCTAATGAAGAACAATTCTGAGAATACAGTTTCAATCTACTTTTTATTAAACTATCAGAAGCTCTCTTAACTCAGACTCCATTTAAAAGGTTGCCACAAAGGTTTGTGCTGTCTAGCCAGGAGAGCTACTGTGAGAAAGTTCAGATGATGGGATTTTCCTCTAAACCATCTGTCACCCCTGTCAAGTGTATAAGCCATAATTTATCTGTACCTGATCAAAAGTAATAGAAAATTAATACAGAGGGAATAAGATTAGATGTAGTTTCAAGTATTGTTTGTGACTTATTATACAAAGCAGGGCATCTCTTACCTCTTTCCCAGATATAAACCAAACTGGTTGCCACTTTTCAGTGTAAATACAATGCACCTCCTTTCCTTATAGAAAAGTATTGTCTTCTAATAGACAAGATGCTCTGTCTCTTGCAGTGATTGTGACCCTCAATACTGATTATTTTTTCAATTTGTATTTAGAAACTTGGAGTTTACAGGGTTGCATGGACAATAAAACGGTAAGGGATTGGGGAGAGTGTTAATACAGACAGAATTTATACACTGTGAAAATTACTTGTAAGGCTATTGCTGAGGGGAAATGTCATTTGGAAGTTTGTGTGAGCAGATTCCAGTTTGCAACTGTGTGAATTTGTGCTTCACACAGTTGCAAACTGTGTGAACTGCAAGCTTTCAGGGTTAATTGCAAAAGTGACTGCCAACAATCTCAGGACAGTCATTGCTCATTATCATCAGTGGGAATAATTTATAATTTAATTTTACATATAGGCATACTAAGTTAGTATTACTCATCAAAATCTTCTTATTAATAAAACAAGTCAAATTAGGCACTATGGAATCATTTTTGAAAATTCAATGATGATTTTACATTTTTAATAAAGGCTCAGATTGCAGAGCATACGATATGACAACTGTGGTCAAATTTTATATTCATTAATAATTGAAGTACAGAACCTGACAGAGGTGAAAATTGATATTGATTTCTTTCATCTAATATTTGCAGTAGTTCTAAAAGGTAAATAAAATGAGATAACAAGACATATCGGATTTGGCTTATTTCTTTGATCATCCTTCCCCATGTGAGACCACAGATCCTTCGTTTATCTATGAATCTTGAATAATTCAATGCTCATAGACTTTCTAGTCCAATGCATTATAAAACAAACTCGGGATGAGTTTCAATCATATTGGACTACAAGCTGAATTTTTTATGAAGGATTATTTAAAACAAAATGCATTTTGGTCTCAATAGTTTTTGAAACTAAATATTCCCAAGAGTTCAGTGAGGAAGTGTCAACACTGTGAATTCTTCAGTTCAGAAAATTAAAGAAATTCTGCTTGATGTACATTAACCTTATCAATATTAACAGGATTTCCTAAAGTTTAGCATTGACTGGGGAGCTGTGCTAGCTTTGGTCTTGTATTTTAACTAGCTGTGAAAACACAAAGAGAGTTGTTCTCGGATTGCACTTGACCTTCCTCAGGGAATGCTGTCTGCTCCATCCATTTTGAAAGCTTTCTTTAATTGGCTCTCACTGCCTTTCTCCTTCTTAGCACCCATGAAAAAATGAAAAATGCTCAGATAGTAACATTGACACAACAGAGGATTTTCTGGGAGAATTATCTTCCACTGTACCATCTTCCAAATGATACTGCTGAGCCTCTGACATAGATGTCACTCTTTTATAACACCAATTGGTTGACAAAGTACAAGTCATTTTAAAGCGTAATTTAAATCTTGAACCTTTCCGTTACTCTAAATAAGTAACCTTGAAATGTTACTTATTTAGCAATTAGCAAATAATAAATGCTGAAACACAACTGTTTCAATGGGCTGGATACAAAGTATGAAGACTGGAGCAATGACCAGTCTTTTTCTTGTGTCATAGAGAATACTGTTATTTTAATAAGAGAAACTCTAATGACACTAACCAAGCATACCTACATTAGTATTTCATCATTAGGTCGTTTTCTCTGCTAGATGACACTGACTTAAATCACTGAGAAGTTTATATTAATTTTAAAAGTCTCTTTTTTCCATTGAAATGTTATAATTTTGCAAGTAAAAAAATTAAATTTCCACTAATCATGCATGATGAGAATGGTAGAAAATGCAGGAGGAAGAATGAGCTACTCAATAAAAGTTGTAGGATAAAGCTCCTTCTCAATCTTTAATGATCAAGATACTACTGACTTTCATCTCAAATGTGAAGTGAGATTTAAAATTCAATGAACTTCTATATGAAGGCTATTCTAGGACTCAGGAGGGGAAGCAAGAATTGGTAATTCTTCATACTAAATCTTTAGCCCATTGAAAAAAACCACTGTACTCAAAAACACATTTACTGCTCTTTCCTAGAAATTTCCTATTCAAACAATATGCAGTCAGTTAAAGGATGTTGTCCTATATTGTCATTTGTACAAGCAACACAAAACAAAGAACAAAGTAGACAACTAAGTTCATTTTCTATTGCTATAATGGAATACTTGAGACTGAGTAGCATTTTTATTTAAACATATTTACTTATTTTACATCGTGATCCCAGTACCTTCAACCTTCCATCCTTCAAGTCTTTCCCTGTTTCTCCCCACACCATCCCCATCTGCTCCATTTCTGTTCAGAAAGGAGATGTCTTACAGGTGTCAACAAAACAAATTGAGGTAGGACTAAGCTTCTCCCCTTGCATTAAGTCTGGGCAGAGTAACCCAGTATGAGGAACAGGTTTTAAATGCCAAGGAAGGTATTAGAAGCAACTCCTGCTCATACAGTTAAGAGTCTCCTAAGTAGAACAGACTATACAATTGTCACATGTTATATGCAGACTCCTTGGTTGTCAATTTAGAGTCTGTGAGCTCCCGTATGCCCAGGTTAGTTGTCTCTGTGTGTTTTGTTGTGGTGTCCTTAACCCCTTTGGCTCCCACAATCTTTCCTCTCTCTCTTCATCAGGATTCTCTCAGCTCAGGCTAAAGTTTGGGACACAGAGACCAGTTCCTGAGCTAGTGGGAGCCCAAGAACGCTGGACTGATAGCTGTGGAGCCTACAAGGGACCAAACTCAGCCCTATGAATGTAGGTGACAATTCTGTGGCTTGGTCTGTTTGTGGGGCCCCTGCCAGAGGGGCAAGAACATATCCAGGTTACATGAACTAGCTTTGTAGAGCCCATTCCATTTCTTATGTTGGGATGCATTGTCCCATCCTAATTTAGGGAGGAGGGGCTTGGTCTTGCCCCAACTTGGTATGCCTGCCTGTGTTGACTGTTCAAGGGAGACTTTACTCCCTATGAGAAGTAGATGAGGCAGTTAGGTGACAGAAGAGGGGAGAGAGTGGGAGAAAAGAAGGGAGGGGGAACTGTGGTGGGTTTGTACATTTTAAAAAATTAAATAAGATAAAAAGTGTCTTAGGACCATTTGACTGGAAAATCTTTTCCCAACCCTTTACTCTAAGCCTGTGTCTGTCTTTGCAGTTGAGGTGTGTTTCTTGTAGGCAACAGAAGGATGGCTTATGTTGTTGTAACCATCTTGTTAGAGTGTGACGTTTTATAGGAGAGTTGAGTCCATTGATATTAAGGGAAATTAGTGACCATTGGTTCATATT
>PVIH01001236.1:0-10882 GCA_004025045.1 Sigmodon hispidus
AAAAAAAAAAAAAAAAAAAAAAAAAAAAAAAAAAAAAAAAAAAAAAAAAAAAAAAGCAGTGTCATGTAGCCAGGTTGGCTTCAAACTCCCTATGTGGGCTAACCTCAACCTTGACCTTTACTTCCTAAGCATTTCAACCATAGGCAGCCCTAGACTACATGAAATACCTAAACTTTGAATTTTTCAGTGCTCAGAATTGAAATCAGAAGTTTACAAATGCTATTCAAGTGCTCTAACACTGAAATGCACTAATAGCTTCAAAGCAATTTTTCAGTTACAAACCCGTATGCTATGCAAACATAATTCTTTTTAAATAAAAAAGTGTAGCCCACGTGTGCACGTGATTTGGTGGTATCATGGAGGTCAGAGGACCGCTTTGTTGGGTCTGATTTCTCCTTCTGCCTTCAAGTGGGTCTAGGGGTTGAATTCAGGTCAGCATGGCAAGAACTTTGCTTACTGAGCCTTCTTTTCAGTCTTGTGTTTTTTCAAATTATTATTACTATTGTTGTTGTTGTTGATACAGAGTCTTACTATGTAGCCTTGGCTGGCCTGGAGCAGATTAGGCTGGCCTCAAACTCACAGAGATCCACATACCTCTGCCTCCTGATCAAAGGCATGCCCCACTACACACAGCCATTCTTATTTATTTAAAATCAAACTTAATTGAGAAAATATTACTCTTTATTGTTGCTTTTATTCCTCTTGACATTTAAATGCTTTTGTAAAATTTATTTTTTATATAAATGTTTTGGATTTTTTTATTAAGTTTCCTAGACTCTTTTAGGAAGTGTTCTCTTTTTTTTTTTACTACTCATCTAGACACTATTATGGCTGAATAGGGTCTGTTGAATTGTCATTTCATTTTCTTAGATTTTGAAATTATTCCCTGCCCTTTGGCTTCCTAAACAATGGAAGAGTAGATCTGTTTGTCACAGCTTGATATTCTTACTCTCATTTCCTCCACCCTCCACTGCTCTGACCTGCCTGCCCTCTCCGGCCCCCTTCCTTCCAGGGTCCTTGGAGATGCTTGGCTTTACTCCGAAGAGGCCTAACCTCTAGTTCTAGGAAAGGAGAAGGACACAGGAGCCTGGGTGCTTGAGAAGAGTAGCTGGGGGGGAAAACAAAGTCAGTTCATTGCAGGCAGAGGAATGCCAGGCAGGCTGGGAGGGTGCAAAGACTACAGACCTCTGACCTCAAGAGTACTGTGGGATATCCCCAAGAGAAGACTACTCAGACATGGGTTTAAGCCAAGAGAAAGTCTTTATTGGTGAACCAGCAGCTACTCTGGATGTTTGGGATCGCAGTGCAGCCCCAAGCCTTTTTTTTTAAGCCTTCTTAAAAACACAAAACCTATGTTAAGGGTTGACATACTTCAGTTAACAAGAACAGTTAGCCAGAAACAGAGCTATAGAAGCCAAGAAGCAAGGTTAGCATATCTAGAGACTTCCTCAGACCTTAATGAATAGATATTTGTTTTCATTTTGGCAGGTGGTACTGTCTACATGTTGAGTTTTGCAGCCTAAATAATACTTCCATCATGGAGTCAGTTGTACTGAGGTCTGGAGGTCTATTAAGGACCTGTTAAGGTCATGTTCAGATAAAACATATACAAATAAATATAGCATTCTATAAGAGGTAGTTTCATAGCAGATAGATCACTATTGACTTTTGGGTTCCCTATGTGCCTTGTATTGGCCATTTTGTGCGAACTTATAGCCACCCCACCTCACATTCAGCATTAGCTATTTGACCTATGCCAGGTATTTGTATCAGCATCATGTTCTCTGGGATGTCTGGCCCCAACAGGGATTCAGCACTCTTCACTATTGTTGGTTTGTAAATGGGTGTGTAAATGGTCTATTGAAGTTCTCATTTCTATTATTTTTAGTACACCTGTCAGATTTTTTTCCCACTCTGTCCACTAGATAAGTATGATATTTAGTTATGGTTTCATTATTCTTATTTGTACTTTACTGCAGAATTTGAATGCCATACATCAGTTCTTATGCCATTCACATTTATCATCTTGTGTTTTTAAACTAGTTTTGGTTTAGATTTTCATCTCTCTGTCTTCACAATAGCTTCTCATCTTGGTTGATTTGGCTTTTGTCTGCTACCATTCCGCATTGTTGATGGTGCTTTATTTAGTGATTCTAGGTGGCTCATGTTCACACCACACATTTAGAGCCTCTTTAAGACTGCTTTGGGATCTTTTCAGCAGATTTTCTTTCACTGACAAAGCTCACTGTCATAAATGCTGTGACTCTTCACGCTTGATTTTTAAAGTTTGCACCTGTCCTTCATTTGTATTTATATTTTAAAGCAGAATTTGTTGAGATTATTGAAGCACAATTCTATGTTGAATTTTTATAGAGCTAAATATTAGTCTTTTAAGGACCAAGTTCTTTTATTTTGTTTGTCTTTTGTTTTTATTTGTTAGTTTTTTGAGTTGTATCAGCCCTAGCTGTCCTGGAACTTACTCTGTTGACCAGGCTGGCCTGGAACTCATAGAGATCTGTCTGGCTCTGCCTCCCAAATTCTGGGATTAGAGGCATGTGCTACCAAGCCTGTCGTGGATCCAGATTTTAACATCTTAATGACTTCTTTAAGCAATAAAGGATACACTGTATCTTATGAACCCTTGAATCTGGAGACTGTTTTTCATACTTCCAAAAAGACAGTCTTGCATTTAATGTTCTCTTGTTTTAAACCATTTCCTTATTTCTCTGTTATTTCTTGTAAAATAAAAGGCTTCAGTATTTCTGAGAAAAGTAAGGATATGTGATTTGGGGAAAACATATTATTTAGGGACTGGAAATTTGTGAAGAAATGTTAAACAGCATCTACTCTTTCAGAAAGTCTAATTCTGGATTGCATGGGCTGCTAAGGTGAGTCCCTACAAACCATCTGTCCTAGTTAGGGTTTCTACTGCTATCATGAAACACCATGACCAAAGGAACTTGGGGAGTTTATTTGGCTTACCCTTCTACATCACAGTCCATCACTGA
Source organism: Sigmodon hispidus (assembly GCA_004025045.1). Classification (NCBI taxonomy): domain Eukaryota; kingdom Metazoa; phylum Chordata; class Mammalia; order Rodentia; family Cricetidae; genus Sigmodon; species Sigmodon hispidus. The sequence continues at coordinate 3,009 of PVIH01001236.1, forward strand.
AGGCAGGAGCTGATGCAGAGGCCATGGAGAGATGCTGTTTGCTGCCTTGTTCCTTATGACTTGCTCAGTCTGACTTCTTATAGATCCCAGGAGCACCAGCGCAGGGATGTCCCCACCCACAATAGGCTAGGCCCTCTTCCACCAATCACTAATTAAGAAAAAGCTTTACAGGCTTGCCTACAGCCCAATTTTATGGAGACATTTTCTTGGTTGAAGTTCCCTCCTCTCAGATGACTTTTGCTGGTGTCATGTTGACATAAAGCTGTCCAGCACATGTCTTTAAGGAAGAAAGTGAGAGAGACACAGAAATGGAGAGTTTAGGGAAGTCCAGCTGTTGTGTTTCCCCTGCAGCATGGGGGGTTCATACCACAGCTAGCAGCACTCTCCTCCAAGATGGGATCCTGCAACATTTCAAAGTTCCACAGTGAAGGAGCAGGTATCTGTGAACAAATATTTTGCATAATTTGGGAATATTTAATATTCATACTTTCAGTTGTGTATGACTTTGTGTCTGCCCTTTCGTCTCCTTTGGATATCATAGATCTGTTTTTTTTTTTCCCCAATAAGTTCATTAGACTCAACTGTCAGTAGTTCTCAGTTCAGATGGGCACACATCTACCTGCCCTTGGTGTCTAACCCCCCACCTCACCTATGACTCTGACTCCATGATTGTCTCTTTCTTGGGAAGCTTGGAGCTTCCTTTCCTTTAACTTTTATGATAGAGTCTTTTTATTATTTAACTTACTATTTTTCATGGATGTGTGGTGTGGACACACACGTACACATACTTGTAGAGGCCCAAGATTGATGTCTGAAATCATCCTCAATTGCTTTTTCATCTTGTTCAATGAGGCAGGATCTCTCAATCAAGCACAGAGCTCACTGATACGTTTTGTCTTGCTCAGCAGCTTGTATTGGGGGTCCCTGTCTGTACATTTCTCACTGGTATTTATGCGCATTTCAGGGATCAAAACTCCAGGCTGTGCCTTAAGCACTGACAAATCTCCCATGTTCAGTTTGTAGTAATTTTTTCCACATGACTACAAAGACATCAACATCCTCCTCTGCTCCATAGCATCTACTAAACATATGTATATCTTCTATAGAGTTTCTTCATAATCTTCACCTCGTATGAGGAATAATTAACAGGGAACCAACTTATTCTTTCTTAGCCTAGATGCTAATGCTCATCTCAGGACTGTAGAATAAACCAAAAGCAAGTTCAGTTTGAAAAATATACAGCTTTAGAGAAAGCTTTCCTTTTAGCTTTTGATGTCTCAAGGACCAGCAGGGTTGTCTTTTCTAAACTGATTACATCTGGATTTTTCAAAGTCTTATTTATACTCTGATTAGTGGAAAATTTCATAAATCTATTACTGCTTCCTTAGTTTTCACCCAGAAAGCTGTACAATTTTACAGAACATCTGTCTTGACCAGTAATAAAAAAGTCACCTAGTTTGCATAAATCACAGAAGTCCATGTTTGTAACCAACCCTCTCTGTTGCCCTCTCTCCAATGACAGGACAGAAGTGATAGCTCAGTCCCATGAAAATAGGACTCAGAGTTGGGAGAATGAGAGGCCTGACGACTCTGTATTAGGGCTGCCAATCAGTAGGATGCAGCACACATGTGTACACAGATGAGCCCAATTCCTGGGGTAGAGATCACCAGAATCATTGTCTTAATACAAGACAGGGCATCAGGCATCAATGTACAGCTTCTTAAAACCTCTACTCCTTGAGTGGATCCCACAGCTGCTTCGGTTACAGTCTTAGCTCTGTTTTTAATTTTGTGTTATTATTCTATTTTTAATTATTGATTTCTTTCTTAAGAATCTTTTTAAAAAATTATTTATTTATTTATTATGTACACAGTGTTCTGCCTGCATGTGTGCCTGTAGGCCAGAAGAGGGCACCAGATCTCATTAGGGATGGTCATGAGCCACCACGTGGTTGCTGGGAATTGAACTCAGGACCTCTGGAAAACCAGTCAGTGCTCTTAACCACTGAGCCATCTCTCCAGCCCCGTGTTATTACTCTTTTATATTATGTTAATATTCTGGAAATATATGCATTAAAATATATGTTCTTCCATAATAATGTTGTTTTCTTGTTTGAGAATTACCTTTGTAAGGACACCAGAAAAATAGCATGGAAATAATTTGAGAAATTGCCATTAGCACAGTCTTGCATATAATGACTTGGACAAAAATGGCTATCAGTAGATATAAAAAGTGGTATAGGTCTATATATATTTTCCATGGAGAGCCAAGATAAAATTTTTTATCAAGTAGATACTGGTACCTCAGATACTTGGACCAGTAGAAATGAGAAATATTCTAAGGTTTAGACATATTTTCTATGGAGACCCAAGTTAAATTTTTTATCAGGTAAGCATGCTTAGTGTGAGGAAAAAAAAGAATTGCATCAAGATTTTAGATTGAGAAATGTTATATTTTTTTTAGTTTATTTATTTATTTATTTATGTATGTATGTATGTATACAGTGTTTTGCCTGCAGGCCAGAAGAGGGCGCCAGATCTCATTACAGATGGTTGTGAGGCACCATGTTGTTGCTGGAAATTGAACTCAGGACTTTTGGAAGAGCAGCCAGTCTCTGAGCCATCTCTCCAGCCTGAGAATTATTATTATTATTATTATTATTATTATTATTATCATCATTAATTATGTGTATGTGTGAGAAGCCAAATATGTACAGTTAAGAAGATACTTAAGACTTTGGGAGTCTTTCTCTCCTTTTACCATGTGGTTCCTGGAATCAAACTCCAATCATCTGGCTGGTATGGCAGGCACCTTTACCCATTTATCTGGGATCAAGTACACTCAAGGTGGACCTCATATTTCCAAGATGTACAGAGCAGAGAATAAGTAAGATTTAGTCCTGTGATGTAGAAGAGATAGAGATCTTGACCTAGACTTGTTAAGCAATGATATCTTCCAGCACGCGGCAAATGCTAAGCCAGACTTGGGAGGGAAGATTGGGGCAGATGCATGCATCGGGACTTGTCTTGTGGGTTAGTTTAAAACCACGACACTGTGAGAAATTGACTGGAGAGACATTGTAGAAGGGAACAGGGGTGTGTGAGAGAGAAGGACTAGCAACTGTGACAGAAAGGAGCAGCTTGTCTGATTGCAAAACTTGTAAGGAATGGGGAGTCAGGAGCCACAGAAAGATCTGCTTGAAGAAGTGACTGAGATAACAGGCAAAATGTGGTCTGAAGACCTAACCTCTGAGTTCAGTAACCTAGTAATGAGTTGGCTAAGAACAACTTTGATAGAATATGAATGGAAAATGTCTCATTCAGTGAATATGGAGTTTTCTGTCTATACATCAGACCAGTTCTGTCCCACCAGCTACTCCCCAAACAACCATTAATTATGTTTGGCCGATAGTTATACTTCTTCTTAGCTAGCTCTTATGACTTAAATTAACTCCTATTAATCTATGTGGTATTTCAAAGCTTCCTTATGTCATGTACATACTTCTCATTCTGCTTGCTGTGTCTCAAGACATCTTTTTTGACTCTGCCCTTCTTTGCAGAATTCTCTCTGTCCTGAAAATCCTGCCTAGCCATCAACCAATCAGCTTTTTATTAACAATGAGAGCAACCTATCTTCACACGGTACAGAAGGATTATTCCACAGCAATTGGGGGCATACTCAAAGGCTATTTTAAGTCTGTCCTCTGCCAACTTAAAACTGTTCTGTAGATTGTAAGTCTTCCAATTCTGTCTTTCTTCAGATAAGAACTGTTTTCATTGATTGAAATAAAATAATCATTATTTGATTTTCTCTGGCTTTTAAACATGGAGATTTTATGTGCTGATTTTATTTTATTCTAAGTTTTATATCTTAGCCCAATGTCTAGCTCCAGCTAGGTATTAAATGTGTTTTGAATTCAAGTATTAGACTAACTTTGTGCATAAAACTCCAAAGCAACTAGTCTTCAACAAGAATGAGGAAATGTGGTTTAGAAGGAATGAGTTAGAGATCAGCAGATCACTAATCATTTCTCCTTTTCTCTTTGCACCTTCTAGGTTTCCGGGACATGTATGTGCCCATAAAAAATGAAATGAGATGAAATTCTAACCCAACTATGGATTTTGGAGAAAAATTGCTCAATAGCCAAAGGGAAAAACCAGCCTATATATAGTTTTCTACAGTGATGCGTCTTTGCCACAATATTAATATTTCTCACATGAACAGCAACTGGTCAAGGGATGTTCATGCTTCCCTGTATAGTTTAATGTCACTCATAATTCTGGCCACTCTGGTTGGCAATTTAATAGTAATAATTTCTATATCCCATTTCAAGCAACTTCATACACCCACAAATTGGCTCCTTCATTCCATGGCCACTGTGGACTTTCTGCTGGGCTGCCTGGTGATGCCTTACAGTATGGTGAGAACAGTTGAGCACTGTTGGTATTTTGGAGAAATTTTCTGTAAAGTTCACACCAGCACTGATATTATGTTGAGCTCAGCCTCCATTTTCCACTTATCCTTCATTTCTATTGACCGCTACTACGCTGTATGCGACCCGTTACGATACAAAGCCAAGATCAATACATTGACTATTTTTGTGATGATCCTAATTAGTTGGAGTGTTCCAGCTATTTTTGCATTTGGAATAATCTTCCTGGAGCTGAATTTCAAAGGAGTTGAAGAGCTGTATCACAAACAGGTTGGCTGCCTGGGTGGCTGTTCTGTCTTCTTTAGTAAAATACCTGGGGTACTGGCCTTCATGACTTTTTTCTATATACCTGGATCTGTCATGTTATTTGTTTACTATAGAATATATTTCATAGCTAAAGGACAAGCAAGGTCAATTAATGCCATAAATCTTCAAGTTGGATTGGAAGAGAAACACAGAATGCCACAAAACAAAGAAACAAAAGCTGCAAAGACCTTGGGGATTGTAATGGGTGTGTTCCTCATATGCTGGTGTCCTTTCTTTTTCTGTATGGTCCTAGACCCTTTCCTGGGCTATGCTATCCCACCTACTTTGAGTGATGCACTGACATGGTTTGGGTACCTGAATTCTGCCTTTAACCCAATAGTTTATGCCTTTTTCTATCCCTGGTTCAGAAGAGCAGTGAAGATGATTTTCTTTGGCAAAATTTTCCAGAAAGATTCATCTAGGTCTAAGTTATTTTTATAATGCAACCCATGAAACCATTATATTTTACTTAGTCGGTGATTATATTAATGAAAATAGTTTACCAACCATAGGCATTGACTTCATGGGCTATTAAAATCAATTATTTGAGTTAAAATATATATGATGAGTTGAACTTTGATGTTTGTATCTAATATGATATTTGGCACAGAATAGATGTGGTCTTTGAAATTATTGTTATACAAGCTTAACTGTAGTAAGCACAGTATTAATGACTTATATGCAAAAGAATTGTTCCTGCACTTGAATGACCTTCTGTGAGGTGACAACAGTAGTTTATTCACTCAGCCATTGAATTACAAGGCTGAATTTAGGGTACAAATTAGAAGGAATTTGCCATATAGACATTTGTACAAAGATGCACATATACATACATACATACATACATACATACATACATACATACATAAGAAAATAAGCAAAGGAATAGAGGCTTTCAGTAAGATACCCTAATAGGAAGTCAGAAAGTATAATTATATATGTTGAATGGAAATTAAGGTATTTCTTAAGTAGATTTTACAGAATTAGTTTCAAGTTAAGTATCATTAGAGATTTAGATTTATTTAATAATAGTGACATTTTCATGACCAAATTAAAGAAAGGTAGCCAATTAAAAATATAACTAAAATGTACATTCCACTGTCTGTTGATAACTGAAGATGTCCTGAGATTGTATTGAATCCTTCCATCTCCAGACATAGTGAAACATATCTGTAATCTCAGTACTGGAAAGACAGCAGCAGAGGGATTAGTATTGATGGCTAGCCTGGCAAATACAGTGAATTCCAGGCCAGGCAGGGTTCCTGAGTAAGACCCTGTCTGAGAAAAAACTACAAAATCTTTCCATCTGATCTAGTCATTTTAGGATTATATTGACTTATTGATTTGGCTAGATTTTGCTTTAGTGCATTTTTAAAAAGCGTGTAGCTGGCCTTTAAAGATTGTATACATTATAATACAAGTTGCCTCTATTCAGGCTAAAACATGCCTTTAATTCTGCGCCCTTCCCATAAGAGACCAGTTTGTTAAATTTCAAAAAGGAAGCAAATGTTTTCGAAGAGTTTTCTATAGCTTACAGTGAGTTTCTGTTGTTTTCTATATTCCAAAATGTTCCTCAAAGACTATATTTAGATATTGGATAAATCCTACAAACCTGTTATATTGACTTACATGTAGAAATGAAGGCCCAAGGACCCAGAAATAACTGTCTGGATTTATGTGCAGTCAGGCAGACATGTTATTAGAAGACAATAGCATATAATCTAATAGCAATAAACTGAGTGAAACTGAAAAAGTACATTTTATTGTAACCATTGGTGTTGGTATACAATAAAGGTAAATATATTTTCATTTGATTTATTTGTGTTTTCATAATAGGCAAGCATAATAGCCTTAGTATTATTTTAACATCTTTTAAATAATTACTATTTATTGTTGTTGTTGAGATGGGCTTATTATATAGCTTGATTAGCCTAGAACTTGCTATGTAGACAAGGTTGGCCTCCAACTCACAGAGATCTACCTGCCTCTGCTTCATAAGTACTGGGATTTAAAGTATATGCCACAACATCTGTCCATTAACACTTTTATATACACTACATTCAACCATTAAGGTTTTTATATACACTACATCCAGCTATTCAGGTTTCATGTACATATTCCTTACTTTGCTCTATTAGAAAGAATTTCTAGAACAATATTGATGTTAATTAACCAGGCCTGCTTTGGTTTTACCACATTCCCAGCTTTATATGACCTCTTTTTTAAAAAATTATAAATAAAGTCTCTTTTTTTTATCTATGATCCCCTTGTGCAAACTCCCTTCCCCCTCCCGCCTCTCCCAGTCACTCTCTCTTCTCCCCATCTTTTTATCTCCTCCCCATCAAGGGATGGAGGTCCCAAGGTCCCAAGGTGGTTTAGTTCAGCATCCACTCCAGGTAAATCCGCTTTCTTCATCCCAACATCAAGACTGGGTCAGGTGTCCCTCTGGAGGGTATGGGCTCCAAGATGCTGGTCCAAGGTGTTTGAGATCCCAAGCTGTTCAATGGTTGTGGTTTGCAGCTTGAGAATGCTTTGCTTTTTGTTTAGAGTTCACTAATGAGTGAGTACATCCGCTTCTTATCCTTCTGGGTTTGTGATACCTCACTCAGGAGGATAGTCTCCAAATCCATCCATTTGCCTGAAAATTTTAGGGCATCATTTTTTCTTACTGCTGAGTAGTACTCCATTGTGTAGATATACCAGAGTTTGTTAATCCATTCTTCAGTTGAGGGGCATCTAGGTTGTTTCCATGTTCTTCCTATTACAAATAATGCTGCTATGAACATAGCTGAGCTAATGCTTTTGGAGTGCAAATATGCATCTTTAGGGTATATGCCCACAATGGTATTGCTGAATCCTTGGGGAGATTGATTCCCAGTTTTCTGAGAAACTGCCATACTGCATTCCAGAGTGGCTGAACAAGCTTACACTCCCACCAACAATGGAGGAGTATTCCCCTTGTTCAGTATCCTCTCTAGTGTAGGCTGTCATCTGTGTTTTTGATCTTAGCCAATCTGACTAAGGTGTAAAGTAGTATCTCAAAAGTTGTTTTGATTTGCATTTCTCTGATGGCTAAAGATGTTGAGCACTTTTTCAAGTGCCTTTTGTAATTCTTCTACTAAGAATTCCCTTTTC
>PVIH01001236.1:10982-58970 GCA_004025045.1 Sigmodon hispidus
AAAATCTTTTCCCATTCTGTAGGCTGTCGTTTTGTCCTATTGACAGTGTCCTTGGCTTTGCAGAAGCTTCCCAGCTTCAGGAGATCCCACTTATTGATTGTTGGTCTTAGTGCCTGTGCCACTGGTGTTATATTTAGGAAGTGGTGGCCTGTGCCAATTTGTAGAAGTGTATTTCCCACTTTCTTTTCTATCAAGTTCAGTGTAGTTGGGCTTATGTTGAAGTCTTTGATCCACTTGGAATTCTATTTTAGATGAAAGAATTGACTAGTCTCTTAGTGTTTTATTACTGTGAAGACCAAGGCAAATCTTATGAATGAAAGCATTTAATTGGGGGTTTGCTTATGCTTTCAGAAGTTCAGTCCATTATTGTCATGGTGGGGAGTATGGCAGCATGCAGCCAAGCTCTGGAGAAGAAGTTAATTCAGAGAGAGAGAGAGAGAGAGAGAGAGAGAGAGAGAGCCAGCTCCCAGTAAAACTTCCTTCAACAAGGCCACAATTCCTAATCCTTATAATTCTTTCAAATTGTACCACTCCCAGATGAATAAGCATTAAATATAGGATCCAATAGAGGAAATTTTTATTTAGACCATCACAACCTGGAATATACAGCTGCAACAGAAATAACAGTTTATCAAGAAAAGATACACTTTGAAGAGAGTAGAAAAAGGGAGCCAGAGCAAAGGAAGTTTAGCAGTTCCCAGGTACAATAGCTCAAAGGTCAGGGCTTTCACGTGGCTTTGTAGGTGACCTTCTTGGCTTGTCTACATAGCTGGCATCTGTGAGCATACTGCATGTAATTTTCTGCACAGTGAGTCTCATTAGCATATTGCGTCTCTACTCAGGGATGTATGGTTTCTATTGTAATGAGCCATAGGTTACACTCAGAAACTCTGGGGCATCACTGAACCTGTTCCATTGGTGGAAGCCAGCTTTTATTCACCTCAACAAGAGGCATGTGTGTGTGTGGGGTGCATGTAGGGTATTTCTCAGCTTTCCTCTCTGCCAGTTGCTTGTTTTTTTCCTACATGTAAATGTAAGGCTTTGCATCTGGCCTTCTGGACCCCATTGTCTGCTCTGCTCTTCTGTTTCACTTTGAGAGAAGACTACATACACACTGTTCAGATGAACAAGCAAGGAGACAGGGACAGGATGCAGGAGAGGACATTGCTAGTAAAAGTTAGACATGAACAGGATGCAGAGTGTGCCAGGCTACAAATTCCACCCCTTTTCAGAAAGTGGGGTAAACTGAAGGACTATCAAAGAGAATATGAAGCTTTATTTCTAGTTAGGTGTGTCCATGTGGGCCTAATTTTCATAATAATATGAATTATTTTTTATCAGAAAAAAATTTAAAAGCTGAGTTATTAAAACATATGTTTGGGGGCTTTGGATGTAGCTCAGTGGTAGAGAGTATCCACTTTAACATGCATGACTCATTGGATTTAATACGCAGCACCACAAAAAGCCTTGGGCACTGTGAAGGTTAATAAGATTTGTCTTGTGGTCTGCTGTCTAGGTCTGTGTTTGAAGCTGTATCTGTGGTGACGTTATTTAGAATAATTGGGTTGACATTCAGAAATCCAATTTTAACCAGTGATGAAAGTTCTTGAGCGTGTGCCTGTATCTCTTCTAGGAACCATACATGTCAGACATATTTATTTGAGCAGAAGGAATCCTATTCTCATCCTCATCAGGAAAAAAACAGAAGTTTGTAATTTGAAGGTTATCTTTAATTATGAAACCAGTTCTGAGCCATTGGACTCCTAGTGAGATCTGGGAGTGGAGGGTAAGAAAGAGGGAGAGAGAAAGAGAAAAAATTCTGAAGTATTCAGTGTATATAGCAGGGTTGAAATGTCAGTGGAATAGTAAAGCCTGCAGCATACTTGGAAATGAACTTGAGAGACTTGGTTGTGACCCTTTTTGGGGTAGGTCCTCAATGCAAAGCATGCAGTATAGCTTCTCATGAACATCTATCTGCTCAAGCCAGGGAAAGGGGAACAAAAGTTTAATAGAATGTACTATCTCCAAGCCAGCATGAGAAAAATTTATTGAAGTTATTTCTTGAAATAGCAAACATTTCTAAACTCTATGGTCCCTTGGCAGTTAGCTCAGGACTCCCAGTTCTGTCCAGACAGAACATTGTGTTGACTGTGAAAAGCATTTTGTAGTTCAATATAGAACAACACAATCAAAATAATGTGGTGACTTTTTCATATTGTAAAAATTATTCAGTGGAATAAACTTTTGTCTAAGATTATGTTTCTATTAAATTTCAGCATTATAATATTCTTTTTTATGAACACATGATAATAATAAGAAAAAAGCTTTTTAATTTTAAATTTTATTTTCATTATTTTTAATTATATGTATGTACCTGAGCATATAGTTGCCTGCAGAAGCCAGACAATCATACCTTCCTGGAGATATAGATGGTGGTAAATTGCGTGACATGGGTGCTGGATTCAAATTCAGGTCCTTCAGAAAGGCAGTATGTGTTTTTAACCAACGACCTATCACTCCAGCCTCAGAAGAAAGGTTTTTTAAGAAATGATTTTATTTGACAGAGCTGTGTGTCTTTCAATGAAAAACTCTATGAATTCTCTCAGTCTATTACTTTAGCCTGTTAATTACCTAATAGAATAAAAATAAGTTGGGGCTGGAGAGATGGCTCAGTGGTTAAGAGCACCGTCTGCTCTTCCAGAGGACCCGGGTTCGATTCCCAGCACCCACATGGCAGCTAACAACTGTCTGTAGTTCCAGTTCCAGGCAAACACCAAGGCAAATAAATAATAAATAAAGTTTAAAAAAAAATAAGTATGACACATACCTGGGAGAATGTAATTTTCAAATAAATAAAGTCACAAAGAATAGCAAAACTCTCAATGATTTCCCTGGGGAGAATATAACCAAGGCAATAGCTAAACACAACCAAAACTATTCCTAAAACTTGTCATTTTTATGCCAATGCACTTTTTGAAAGAAAAGTTTACTTCATTTAGTGCGCACAATTTGGTTATACATTTAAAAATAGAAATTGTTTATGAGTAAACAAAGTGTATGCTTAATTGAGGGTTTTCTTATGGCTGCCAACTAGGACAGCATGATGTCAGCTGAGTGGTTTTCTGGAGACTACTAATATTTCCCGTATGGGTGACCCTAGCTTTGCTCACAATGCCAGCTTTGTGAGCACCTTTGCATCAGAAAAGGCAGGTGAAGAATAGTCACTGTTTTGCAGTTTTTGCATCAGCTGAAGTTTTCTTTCTCACTTTTACACTTGGACTTCACTTATTAGTTTGAGAATTCCCCTAAGCGTTTAGTTCCTCAAATGAAGTTCTGTGATAAATGTTTTCCCATCTCCATTAAGGGCAACTACTCCCTCAGGGGCTTAGAAGATGAGAATGTTTTCTGTCAAGATGACACCAAACAGAACTGTTAATGATACCCTTTGGTTTCTGTTTACTCAGAAGTTTGTCAAATGAGAAAGAGGTACCACTTGGACTTGTCTCTTTGGACTGAATTGCAGCTTTAGAGTGTGAACCTGTAAATAAAGTGCAGTGGGCATTGGTAAAGAGCCAATCAACACATTTAATTACTCTTATTAGCAATTCTCTAGATGGCTTTAAGCAAGCAGGAGGTTTTGCAAATAATGGCATCATATGTTTGAAAGATGAGGATAACTTCATTTTTAAAAAAATTGTATAAGTTTTGTTTACTTGTCTTTTTATTCTCCTAAGTACAGATAATCATAGAAAGTCTGATGAACAGGACAAAACGTGAAGATTGTAAATTGAGTTTTCTGCCATGGTTCATATGACTAGGAACAGTAAAATAAGCAAAACTGAATAAAAACACCCCAATTTTACCTCTTGATGCATTTGTGTATGTATGCACATGTGTACACAGTGTGTGTGTGTGTGTGCAAGCCAGGTACATTTTTCTATAGCTACCCATCTTACTTTTGAGACAAAGTCTTTCACTGAACACAGAACTGACTTTTTTTTTTTTTTTTTTTTTTTTTTTTTTTTTTTTTTTTTTTTTTTTTTTTTTTTTTTTTTTTTTTTTTTTTTTTTTTTTTTTTTTTTTTTTTTTTTTTTTTTTTTTTTTTTTTTTTTTTTTTTTTTTTTTTTTTTTTTTTTTTTTTTTTTTTTTTTTTTTTGCTAGAGTGATTGCTAGAGGCAACACTGGAGTTGTGGGCATGTCTGCTACAACACTTTCCTATCTGACCATTTCCCCAATTCCTCAATTTATGTATGCAACATATTTCAGTCTTTCATCATTTAAGCAGGTATTGCATTGTTTTTCAGAGTTCTCAAAAAGATTTATTCATCTCTTCATTTACATGGCATATATTCTTTGGACATTTACGCCAGCCATTGTGCTAGCTATGGATTAGAAATACAGATGTAAGACCACTGCATTTGCTACATCTTTGAAACTTTTGTGGAAATAAAGTGGAGCATTCTGGAGGTGAAATAAGATCAGATTAATCAGATTTTGAATAATGTACAGGAGCACATGGCTCATAGCCTCAACAACTCAGATTTATCATTCTCACTCAAATTTTAATTGTTCTCAGAGCAAATTCACTTTACTGTTGTTAATCTGGGCCACAGTTGCAGAGATGAAATTTTAAGTTATATCCCTGTCATGTTTGAGCTCAGATCACAGCATTCCATGTTGCCCTTTCTCTTCGAGTGGCTGACCTTAGAGGTCATTGTGTTCTAACTCTTTATAGCCTTCTAATATTTTCTATTTTTTGGTGTCCAATATGAATATAAATATTTATAAATATAAAATAGATATAAATTAAGACTGTTTTTACCTACTGGGTTTAACCTATTGATAGATATTTGAATTTTTGGTATGCCCAACGATAACATCACCTAGTTACCAAGTCTAGCTACTCTGTTAACCACTTCCACTATCCTGTAATTAATCCACCTAGAAATCTAGAGCTGATGCTTCTCACAGCACACAACCTTATCACACGTGGGCCATGTTTGTAGTCCAAGTGTTCCCTCCTGCAGACTCACAATAAATCTCACCACTGGCCTGTGTTCTGTAGCTCTTGGTCACTCTGGTTCATTCTCTATCATGAAACCCCAGATTTCTCTAAAATGCAGTCTGGCTGTCTGCTGCTGATCCTTTTCTGGCTGTATTTCTCTCTTTGTATTGCACCATAATGTCTACATTTCCTGGCTAACATGAAAGTCCTCTGGTTACTCTGCCTACTTTCTGACTGAATTCCTTGTCCCTCACATGTTGTTTAGACACCAGGTTACCTGAATTATCTGAAAATCTGGCTCCTTTACAGAACTCCTGGGCTGTGAACATGCTTTAGAATGTTTTCTATAAAATTCATTTGCTTGTTCTAGAAGCTCTGCCTTAAGCATAACTCTTTCTTGATTGAACATGCTGTGCGCAGCAGCAATGAAAGCCGCCTCCATCCATCTTCCAGGCTAATTTCATCCAGACCTATGATTGAACATGATGGGTGGCATTGTAATAATTTGTCTTTATAGAAGTCATTTTTTCCTATTTAAATCTTTTGCTTTTGTTTTTAGTTGGAATATTTGCTTCCTTGTTATTATATTCCTTACGTATTTTGAACATCATTCACTTGTTGGATGGATAGATGTTCCTCCCTTCTGTAGACTGTCTTCTACCCTGTTGATTGCCTTTCTTGATGTATGCTTTTTAGTTTGGTATAATCTCATTTGTATGTTCCTGTTTTTGCATGTGGTTTGGAGGTCATGTTAAAAAATTGCCCAGACTAAAGTCATAAGCCCTCCTCATTGTGTTTTCTTTTTTTTAATAAATGCTCTTAATCTTGTTACATAAACTGCCTCTTCTTTTAGTTTGCTAAGAGGTTTTATTTCATGATATAAATCAATTTTAATTTTAGCGTGTTCCTATTGAAGTAATCAAATGATTATTCTTCTTTAATCTGATTTTGCGATGTTTAAATTATATCCTAATATCAAACTACTAAGTCAGGTTTCTGTCCTTGGGATAAGCCACAAAAACTTTTTTTTTACTTCTCTACAAATGATTTATGAATTTAGACACCTTTGCATTTGAGTTACTGAGTAAAATTGAGCTTTAATTTCTCTATTCTCTTGATTATTGTTGGGTTTTGTATTGAGGATTTTGTGTTAGCTTCTTAAAGTTAATTAGAGAATTAACAATTTTCTTTATCTAGAATAGATTGTTCCTATAGATTCAGTAGAACTTGCTACTTATATCATCCATAAATGACCTGAAGTTTTTATTGTAGGAACAGTTTTTTGTAAGTTAATAATAATAAAAAGAAAAATAAAAAGATACAAATAATGATTTAGGAAACACAGGAATAAAGCTGCTAAAAGCTGTACACGAGGGAGATGGCTCACTCAGTAATGTGTTTCCAGCACAAGCAGGAGTCTGAATCTCTGGCACTGACATATAAGCATGGTCATGCATGTCTGCAACCCCAGTGCTGGAGGCAGATACAGGTTGATCTCCAGTTTTCTCTAAGAAAGGTATCTGAGTATGAGCCTGGGAATGTGCCAATAAACAGCATTCAGTTTCTGCCTGCAGGTTCCTGCCCTCACTTACCTAAATGATGGATGAACTGTATTCTGGATGTGAAAGCTAAATCAACCCTTTTCTCCCCAAGTGTTTTAGCCACAGTGTTTATCACAGGCACAGAAAGCAAAAGAACTATTGGTTTTTGTATTGTACAGTGAATATCTAATCATTTTTGACTTTGCAATTGCTTTTCCATGTGTATCTATGAGAAAAACCATGAGTGTATGCTACAGCAGATTTGCCCAAGAGTGTTCCAGAAAGCATTATTCATATTAGCAAAAGAATTGGAAATAATTCAAATAACTATTAATAAGAGAATAGGAAAACAGATTTATTTTATAGTAGTGAAGTGAATGAATTGCAGATACATATAGCTTAATGGAGAAATAGAAAAAACAAATTTCAACAGTAAACAACAACAACAAACCATGTTATTTATTTTATAAGGAGTTTGAAAAACAAATTAGGCTATATACTTATTTAGCTAGACCAGCATGCTTGGTATTTTATTCACTTAAAAAAGAATACAAATGATCAATACAAAGTAGAAGGGAGTATTTGCCTGAGGTGCTAGGCATACAGATGTATAGAAGCTAGTGTTATCCTAGGTTAAAACCAAGGGTGTTCATTATTTCACCAACAAATAAGCAATTAAGATGTGTGTCATGATTAATTACATTAGTTCAAATTTTATATTCCTATATTTCATTAAAGTGTAAACATTTACATTAGTGATTTATCTTTTTATTCTAGCTTAAGGCACAAAATTAGTCAATATCTCCTTACAGAATTTATATTTACATTTTCTTTTAGTTTCTCTCTTTCAGTTACATTTCCTGGAAACTTAATCCAAATATTTAATTTTCCTAGGCTTCCCTGGGATGTCAGTGTTAAAAATGGAAGCCACCCAGTCTAAGAATGCAGACTCACTTTCATCTGTGTTTAGATGCACAAACGCCGGGCTTTGAGGCCTGAAGTAGGGGAAGCAGCTCTGGTTGCTAAGGGTATATAAAGAGAAAGTGAGCTGGTGTCCACTACATTTACAGTCAGCACAGAAATGTTATTTCCTGTCTTGTCTTGAGTGTGTGAGAGGCTGATTCAGAAGAATTTTGTAGGGATTAGACACACACACACTTATATATATTATGTGAAGGTCAATCATATATTGCTTTCTGATTTTGATACCAACTCTGCATTATTGGTTCTTCTTATGTCCCATCAAGAGCTATCCACTCTCTTAAATGGCACCTGGGCTAAAATGACACATAGCAGTTCTTTGTTTATAGAATATATAAGTAAATGTTTGAAATTGCAAAAAGTACCTAATCCCATGTATATTTTGTTTTCTCCTGTATATGAACCTCTGTCATAACCCTTAACACATATTAGTCACAAAATATTAACCATAACATACCAAACAGAATAATTATGAATAAATTCATGTGCATTCTCTTTAAAAATACTTTACATGTTACACACTACATTACAAACACACTTTGTAGTGATATGAGGTAATATGTGATGAGACAAAGGGAAACAGAGAATATGGCTCATTGTAGTTCAGTACTGGGCTACTATATTATGGTTATAACAGTTATTTGAACAAAAGCACCAGGATATTTCTGAGTAGATTTGATAACTGAAATGACTATTGAGGAACTAACACATGAATAATATATATATACAGTTTAGATATCCAAGATTGTATGATTGAAGAATGGGAAGAAATAGTGTGAGATTTATAACATGCTCCTTAGAATAGTGGACAATCTATGGGTTATATCCTCCTGAAACTTTCCATTTGACATTTTAAACTATTGGTAATAGAAACAATGAGCACTAAAACTATAAATGAGAAAGAGTATAGTTCAGTTTTTTAGATATATTTTAGTATTAGTGAACTTCAAGAGAAGGGGAGGCACCCAGTCCCTGGCTCAGTGTAGATTCCTCGGTTCTTTAATAGCAGATTTGAATTCTGCCTTTTCTCTCTAAGTCTCTTCTATCTGTGTAACTAGTAGAGATGATGATGATGATGACAATAAAAAAATAATAATTTGTAGTGTTGGAGACTGAGTACAGGCCCTCCTGCATACTAGGCAGGCTCTTTATCCTGGACTCTTAGGATACTTGCACAATTCTTTACAGAATCAGGAAAGATACTGGAAACTCTTGAGTAGCAATATCTTTTGCTAATGATTAAAAATTAATTTATAACTTATTTTTAATCATTTGAGTTGACATTTGTAAATGTTTCTTTAAACGTATAAAATTTCTTATTATGTGCTAATAGAACTGAATTGCTCTGAATTAAAGAATGGGTGGTTTTTATTGTTCTCTTTCTTTCTTATGAAAAGCTATCAAGGAAGTTCAAATCATTAATGTATTCTGCAGGGATCAATCAAGATGAAAATGCAAAGTTTCTTGATAAAAGGTCACTTAAAACTTCCAGGAGACAGAAGATCAGTGAGCATTTAAAAAACTTCCAAAGCTCAGTTTCTGCACATAGCTATCTACGTTTTGTACATCCAAAGTAGCTAATGTCACCACCAACAAGCATCATTTAAATTCAAGCAGAAACCTGATGTCATATAATGCGCAGTGTTATGACCCTTGCATTTGAAGTGTATTTCTTCCCTAAGTTTTCCAAGAAGTAGGAAATGAGCTTTTTTTTATATGAAAAGAAGATAAAAATATGGGCGACTGTGACTCCATGTGAAGAGATTTAAACAAATGGTATAGGGGTCTCATCATGGGAGTTACTTAAAGAAATGATAAACAGAGTCAGGCTTCACTGGTCTTAGGAGCACTGAGCTGCATCCTCAGACAGAGGAAATTTATGAATATGAAAACCTCTATGAGTATAAAAATATAATATAAAATATGGATGGTGACCATTCTAAAATAACAGAGGATACTTATCTATTTTTCTCTTTGAATGATTCATTCCATCCACATCTAATTGGGATTAAAAGCCACCAATAACTAAAGGAGTTCAGCTTAACTATTGGAGCTTTAGTGTAATAGTTGTCCTGAAATACTCATAGTATTGTGGGTGATGAAAACTTAGGTAAGCAGAGCCTCCTAAGAGGATGCAGGCGTAGGTCAGGGTCACTTAAACTCCAGGGTCACTTAAGTTGTTAAACTTCAGAAAGACAAGCCACCCCCTCACTGTCTAACAGTATCCAATGCCCTTGAGACTGACTGTTATATTATAAAGAAGCACTGTTAATATAGTTCCTGTCTTGTAGTTTAACATCAGCCTTCAGAGTCTCCCATCCAAGTACTAACCAGGTCTGTCCCTGCTTAGCTTTGGAGATCAGATGAGATCTGACATTCAGGGAGGTATGGCCATAGAGAGTCAGTAGAGAAGACACAAAGTTTCGTCCACAAAGCAGCAGCAATGGCATCA
The DNA here is from genome assembly GCA_004025045.1 of Sigmodon hispidus. Taxonomy (NCBI): domain Eukaryota; kingdom Metazoa; phylum Chordata; class Mammalia; order Rodentia; family Cricetidae; genus Sigmodon; species Sigmodon hispidus. The sequence goes on from PVIH01001236.1 coordinate 20,962, forward strand.
TTTGAAGCACAGCAGGTATGTGAAGAGAATGTTATCTCTTCTTTGAGTGTTTGTTAAGAAGTAATATGTCTACCCCATAATGTAGTAACACTGTTCACACACGCTTCCTTCCTCTTTCTCTCTGTTTACATGCAGAGAGAATATATGAGAATCTAGAATGTTGAAGATTCAGGGCTTGCTGTGGATTTGCACTGAAAGGCAGATCTGTTTGGAAACAAGACGATATGTTGCCTTTTGACAATGTACCTTATCTCCTGAGAATATTTAGAACCCTGACAAACAGCAGAAATTCTTCTTAAGCAGCAATTGATTTGTTTAGTAAGGTGTTCCCCTAAATGAGGCAGAAGTAGCTCAGGAGCAGAATGTGCACCCATTTTGAACAAGGCACTTGACTGAATCTCATTTCAAATAAGAAGGGTTAGAGTTAGGGTTATTTTATTTGCTTATTTTAACATCACTTCACTTTGAAAGTAAAGAGTTATTTATGTGGGGTATCTGCCTATCGGTTGATTATCATCTATCTAGTCTATCTATATCTCAACCCCTTCCTATGTTACATTTTAAATTTAATTACTAGATTAAGAAATAGACTATAAAACTGATATTGTTAGATGCTAAAAGTAAGTATAATTTAAGAACAGATTACATACACTTTAGAAATGTGTGAGGAAAGGATTTTAATCAAACTATTCCAAGGCTCAGGGATCGTCATGGAAGGGGAGGATGTAGGAAGATTTTAAGGATCAAAGGTACTGAATGGCTACAGTGAAACAGTGTTTTCCAGTCACGACAGGGCCATTCCCTGCATGACCTCAAACTTCTTGCATAAACCAGATATGATCAGACAAAACCTCAGCATGGATGGAGGAAGATCAAGAAGCCCCATCACCAACCAAGGAGCTATTAGGCAAGAGATGGCTGGTGGGGGAGGTAGATTTTCTTCAGGGATATGGTTGCTGAGAGGATTCCCCTACTCCAGTTGATGGCCTTATACCCATGCACACCCTGGCAGCACTAGGTGGACTCAATCGTTTCTTTTTTTTTCTTTTTAAAGAGACCACATGAAGCTGGGAAGAAAAAGTGGTTGTGATTTGGGAATGGGGCGGGGGAGTTGGGGTGAAGGAATGAGGATGAATTTGATCAAAACATATTACATGTGTATAAGAAATACTTAAATGGACAAAAATTGCTCTCTTAGGCTGGGAAACACTTACCATCTTAACACTCAAGAAGGGAAAGCATAAGGATCAAAAGTTCAAGGACAACCTGCATCATAGGAGGCCTTACCTCAAAAGCTGAAAAAACCAAACTAAACCAAACCAACTAACCACCACTGCCATCTATTGGGAATAGATTTGTTTTTCTGTAAATACCATTGATGGGCAGAGATCTTAAGTGCACTTTGGTGCTACTCTTATCTGCATGGAGCTTCTAAACATCCAGGTCTTAAGTATGAATGGTTCCTTCATCCACTTTAAACCATTGTGAAAGTGCATGCTATCATACACTCCATTTCTTCTCTGCAGATGGACCTGGTGTCCCAGAGCAGGGAGGAAAAGAGATATAAAATTGCCTGGGACCCAGTCCTCGGTGTTAGTTGCTCCCTCTACAGCTAGCTCAGTTACTTCAGTTCAAAATAATCACTGCAGAGCTGGATGCTCGGAGCTCCATCCCCAGGACCCACACAGCGGAAGGAAAGAACCAATTCCGGAAAGGTGTTCTCTGACCTCCACCTCTTTGATTAGCTGTTCTGGATGCTTGATGCTTGCTAGTACTTTGAGATTTGCTAAAGAGGATGGCTCTTCCAGATAATTAAGGGTACTTCAGTAATTCTTCCACTTTAACACAACTTCAGTAAGAAAAAAAAATCAAAGAAAGCATAGAGGAAACAACAACATATGAATGAAACTAGTTTTACACAATAACCTAGATTTATGAGGCTACACATATCAAGCAAATCATTGTGATGGCAGATTCCAGGTTCATCTGAGGATGTGTCTGTTCTTTCTATACACCCAAGGATGCTCAGTTAGAGCTAAGTCAGTAATAAATGTATTTCATCATCTCGTCTCCTCTTCCCTTTCTTTGTCTCCTCTCCTCTTCATCCACTCTCCCCTGCTTTGTCAACTTTTTAGTTACAGATCCTGCTAGAACAAAGTAGGAGTGGGTGGTAAAACTCGAGACATGGGAACTGTAAACCATTTTAATTCCTTTTATTAGAATTTTATAAATTATGAAAATGAGAAAGACATGCCGTATATATTTCTATGCTTCCAGTATAATTGTCTTCCTTGAGTTTTCTATATTTTTTTTTCTTGAAATGACTTGCAAAAGCAGAAACAAAAAACAGAGTGTTCATCAGTTCTCTGATAAAATCCCATGTGTTCTTGCTTTTATTCAGGAAGTCTTTGACTGTTCAGAGTATGGAAATGGATCTTGCCCAGAAAATGAAAGGACTCTAGGGATCCGAGTTGTCATGTATTCATTTATGACAGGAGCCATATTCATCACAGTCTTTGGTAACCTGGCTATGATCATTTCCATTTCCTACTTCCAGCAACTTCACACACCGACTAACTTCCTCATCCTTTCCATGGCAGTCACTGACTTCCTGTTGGGATTTGCCATCATGCCATATAGTATGGTCAGGTCCGTGGAGAACTGCTGGTATTTCGGACTTACATTTTGCAAGATTCATTATAGCTTTGACCTGATGCTTAGCATAACATCCATCTTCCATCTTTGCTCAGTGGCTGTTGATAGATTTTACGCCATCTGTCATCCTTTGCATTACTGCACCAAGATGACCATTCCTGTTGTTAAGCGGCTGCTGCTTGCCTGCTGGTCAGTTCCTGGAGCATTTGCCTTTGGAGTGGTGTTCTCTGAGGCCTATGCTGATGGCATTGAAGGCTATGACATCTTGGTTGCATGTTCCAGTTCCTGCCCAGTCATGTTCAACAAGCTGTGGGGAACTACTCTGTTTGTGGCAGGTTTTTTTACGCCTAGCTCTATGATGGTGGGGCTTTATGGCAAAATTTTTGCAGTATCCAAAAAACATGCTCGTGCAATTGATAATTTGCCAGAGAATCAAAGTAATCAAATGAGAAAAGACAAAAAGGCTGCCAAAACCTTAGGAATAGTGATGGGTGTTTTCTTATTGTGTTGGTTTCCCTGTTTTTTCACCATTCTGCTAGATCCCTTTCTGAATTTCTCTACGCCTGTCATTCTGTTTGATGCCTTAACGTGGTTTGGTTATTTTAATTCCACGTGTAATCCTTTAATTTATGGTTTCTTCTACCCCTGGTTTCGAAGAGCGCTGAAGTACATTTTGCTGGGTAAAATCTTCAGCTCACGTTTCCATAATACTAATCTGTTTACTCAAAAAGAAACAGAATAGACTTGATCTGCTCTCTTGCACCATAGGACTGGAACTCAGAGAATAAAGATGCCTCAAGGAGCTAATGGGGACAGATCAGCAAGGAAGGGCACTGAGGGAGGGAAATGAATAAGAGTAAAGCAATATGTGTGTGTGTGTGTATGTGTGAATATATATATATATATACATATATATAAAAATGCATGGTGTATAATGAATACTGAATAACAAAGGCATAACAAATTAAATATTTGTAAGAAAATAAGGACTGATGTGAGAAATTCATAGATGCCTGGGAAGAAGATTTATTTATTAAATTACCTTAATAAATAACTGTTTTGTACACTCACTGGTACAAAACAAATAGCCACCACTGCTGATCCAGCTGTCCTTCTACCCAATGGCGATGGGGACCAATGATAATCAGCTCTCTGCTGCTTGATCCGGTTCTGGTTCCCCAAGAGAGCACGTGACTCCTGTTCCTCCACTCTTAAGCAGTCACATGTGCAGACAAGACCATGCCCTAGGGATTGCAATACAGAAACTTTTGGTTGAGTGCATGGAATTCTAAAAGAGGACTCTGTAAAGTTTAAGCTAACTTAAAAATTAATAATAAAGTATATGAAAACACAGTTTAAGTGCCGTAATTACTTCTAATTCTTAGCACAGCAGGGTGACTATTGATTAAAACATACACGATAAATTTCAAAATGATCCAAAAAAGAATGAAATTATTAGTACTTGAAAATGACCCATGGTTGAAGTGATGGAGCTGATTATCATTCTAATTTGGTTATAGCATGCTTTTACACTTCCTGAATTACCATTATGTACTTCATAAGATGGACAAATTGCAAAAAAGAAAAAAAATGCAGAAAAAATGAAGTTGCCCAAAGTGTGTGTGTGTGTGTGTGTGTGTGTGTGTGTGTGTGTGTGAGAGAGAGAGAGAGAGAGAGAGAGAGAGAGAGAGAGAGAGAGGAGAGATATTTTGGGTACAATAAAAGGCTCTTAAATTCTAGTATTTAAGGGGAAAAAAGAGAAACCCTCTTTGTACCTAAATTCTATCTAACCCTTATATAGCACCAGAAGGAAGAAAAAAAAAAGAAAAATTGGAAAAGGAAATAGAACATGAGAAAAAATTAAAGAATAGAAAAATAAGCAAACATTTTCTGAAAAAAGGATTTTATTTCATGTGTATAGGTGTTTTCATGCATGTCTGTGTACCATGTGTATGCAAACCCAGAAGAGGGGCGTAAGGTCCTCTAGAACTGGAGTTACAGGTAAGATCCCATGTGAGGGCGAGGAATCAAACCCAAGTCCTCCGCAGAGCAGTCAGTGCCCTTCACCTCTGAGCATCTCCAGTCCCTCTGCCTTTCTTTTTCTATTCGGGAAGATGAGAACAGCAGCTGGGCTTGAGAAATGCTCCTCCCTGTCATCACCATGTGTTTTTGGCAACATCTTCATCTAGGCTTTCTTCCACAGTGTCTAAAGTATCTGTCACATTCCTGGAATACAAACAAGTCATATTGGTAACTAAATAATATCAAAAATCCAGACTCTACTAAAAAGTATCAGTTTACTAGATGAAGGTTAGATTTTTACTAGATTTTACTGTGGTAAGATTAAATGTATTTTTTTTTAAAAAAAAATAAAGACTTAAAGAGCTTCTGAAATGGCTAAGAGAGTGAAGGTACTTGCTACAAATTCTGAGTTCAATCCCCAGGACCCACATGAGGGAAGGAGAGAACCAGTTCTTGCATACAATTGTATAAAAACTCCACATGCAGGCTGGTTGGATGCATACACACATGTGCACAAACGTACACACACACAAACAAATAAATGGAACAGAGAGCAAAAAAGATCAGGAAACTGTAACAATGGCACAGATCCCTTGCAGGTTCTCATCAGTGCATTGTCTTGGTCATGGCTATTGCCTATTCTCTACCTACAGTAGAACTTTCTTCAGTGACTTCCATTCTTAGGCTTATGAATAGCTTGTATTGTACTGCATGCGATAGTTAATAAATGCAATACCAAATATATTGTGTTTTGAATTCATCATTGTTTGTTCAATATCCATATTTATTGAGAACTGGAGTAGAAAGAGGGAAGACAAAAGAATTCTTAGCATTTAAGGGGAGAATGAGGTATTAGTAACTTTGTAATTTAGTTTTTTCTGCCTTTTGTTCCCTGTAAGCTGAGACTTATTAATGGTGGGCTATAGTTGGTGTGTTGTGCCAGCAATGTGTACTGGCAAGTGTTTCTGCTTCTCAGGAGGAAAAATGAAATGTAAAATTTGACACTTTCTGTATCATAGAAATGATAGCCCCTTAATAACCTTACATCTGATTTTAAGGTATGAATGTAATGTCAATATTCTTGGAATGTTAGCCATCTATTCCTTAAAGTGGGCACCAATGACCTTAGTGCACTGTAAGTTGTAAGCAACATTCTCAATGAAAAACCAATTAGAAGAAAGTATATATTAAAATTCCTGACTAAATTTAAAGTATTGTCTTACAAAGTTTTAATTTCAGACATGTCTTTGTTCATGTTTGTTTTAATATTATATATGTGAATCTTGTAATATAAAATATTTTTATTTATTTTATTTATTTTTACCCTAGCAATGAAAAAAATTAACATTATAGATTATAATCAACAAGTTTACTTTGACATTAGCTTTTCACAGAGATTGAAATGAAGCAATAGCTATTAAATAGTCAGAATAAATATTAGTCTTGCTCAAATGCAGCTGAAAGACAGCCCTGCCATTTTTCTCTAGACCTGAAACTGCCTCCTAATCCACACTGTCCTTCTCATAAGGTGGCTTCTCACCGCCCGAAGTGAGAAAGTGGAATAGTCCAACAGACTAAGAGCAGAAGATAAAAGATGAAAACAAAATTTCCCCGAAGAAACTATTTAAGCGAGATACAGTTGTGGGAATTAACCTGGTATATTAGAGCCTAAGACTTAGTCATTTTGTTTTTATTTTTATTATTTAGTTCTTCTGATTTCCAGTGGAACTCTTTGCTTCCCAGCAAGTGTTCCTCTATCTTACTGTCTTTTTTGGTCTCTAATTTATTCTCTCTCTCTCTCTCTCTCTCTCTCTCTCTCTGACAAGTATGCCACCCACTTCATTTAATTAGGATCACCTGCAAATTCATGCATACGAGGTTATTTGCTGGAGCATCAATAACTTAGTAGTTTTACAATGCTGGAAAAATAAGGGTTCCCACCTCCCCCAGTAACCAGCAGCTGTCTTTATCTCCTCAGGGACTAGTCAGACCTCATGAACACCTCTCCCATGTCTTGATCATTCTTTTAAAATGAAATGATCTGATATATTCTCCTCCACTCTCTCCCCTCACTCCCCTTCCCACCAACTACTTTAGCCAAATTGGTACAAATCATTGGAGTAAAATACTTCTTTCCCACACCAATATCTTCTCATTCCAAGTGAAAGCAGAAACCTTCTATGGTTAAGACAATTATTCTTCGGTTTTATCCTAGGTCTCTGAGCTGTCCAGCCATCAATGTCAGAGATGTGCTCCCTCTCATGATATGGGTCTTAATTCAGACCAGTCATTGGTTGGTCACTCCCCTAATTTCTGTGCCACCTTTAGCCCAGCATTTCTTATAGGTAGAACAAATTGTAGGTCAAAGGTTATATGGCTGGGTTGGGGTCCCAGTCTCAATCTCACCACTGGAAATATTGCCTGGCCACAGGAGATAGCTGGTTAAGACTCTGTATTTCCTGTTGCCATGAGTCTTAGCTAGGGTTACCCATATAGATTCCTGAGAGCTTTCATTACACTAGGTTTCTAGCTCATTCCAGCAATACCCCCGATTCCAATTGTTTTTCCTGGTACATCTTCCCCCAACCTCCTGTTTCCATGTCCACCTCTATTCAGACTGCCAATCACCTGTGATGCTTACTCTATTTCCCCTTCATAGTGAGATCCATGTGTCTCCCCTTGAGCCTTCCTTGTTACCTAGCTTCTTTGGGTCTGTGGATTGTAGTATGATTATCCTTTACTTTATGGTGAAACCAGTACACACCGTGCTTGTCTTTCTGGGTCTGAGTTATCTCACTAAGGGTGATATTTTCTAATTCCATCCATTTGCTAGAAAATTTCACATTGTCATTGTTTATAAAGAGATGAGCAATACTCCATTGTATAAGTGTACCACATTTTCTTTATCCATCCTTCGGTTGCTAGATGTAGGTTGTTTCTAGTTTCTGACTGTTATGAATAAGGCTGCTATGAACATTGCTGAACAAGTGTCCTTATTGGATGATAGTGTCCTTTGGGTATATACCCAGGAATGATACAGCAGGGTCTTGAGGTAGGTCATTTCCCAATTTTCTGACATATTGATTTCCAAAGTGGCAAAAATTCTGATGATATTCTGCTATACGCATAGATCATTGCCAGCAAGTCTTCACCCAGCAACTGATGGAAACAGATGCAGAGACCCACAAGCTGAACATAAGGAGGACTTTGGGGAATCCTATAGAAGATGAGGAAGAAGGATTATGGGAGTCAGAGGGGTCAAGAACACCACAAGAAAACTCACAGAATCAATTAATCTGGGCTTCTAGGGGATCACAGACACTCAGCTGCCAACCACAGAGCTTGCATGGGACTGACCTCCTTCTGTACATGTGTTAAACTGCGTAGCTTGGTCTTCTTGTGGGCTTCCTAAAAGTGGGAACAGGGCTGTGTTCTCTGACTCTGTTAACTGCTTTTGGGACCCTTCCCTCTTACTGGGTTGCCTCATATAGCCTCAGTAGGACAAGAGGTGCCTAGTCTTACTACAACTTGATATGCCCTGGCTGGCTGATATACATGGGAGGCCTGCCCTTTTCTGAAGAGAAAGGAGGAGGAGGTGTGGATGGGGGAGTGGGAGAAGGGAGATTAGGGGTAGGGACTGGGAAAGGAGGGAGGGAGAGAGGAGAAACCGTGTTTGGGCTAGGAAAAATAAATAATCAACAGATGATTATTCATGCCTTAAATATTAGCCAATATTTAGTGTAGTTTCACTTGTCCATGCATTTTTAGTATATGGCAGTTTGGGTACATTTTCTTTCTAGAATGAAGCCAAATAAACAAGATGTCAGATCTGAAATTATTGTTCTTCATTTGGAAGAAAGAAACTGTGATTCGCCGGGACACTAAAATACATGGACTATTGTAATATTCTCAAGGGAAGAAAGTTAGATGGTGATTCCGTCAGGGATCTGCAGTGAAGATGTCTCTTAGCATCCTGGATATGCCTTCTTTACTGAAACCCTCTTGAGAGTAGAGACAAAGCTATATAGGCAGGGATGTTAATTCTCTGCTCTGGACTTTCCAGAACTTTTTGCATCACACCTACCAAGACACCAGAAGAAACTCAATGAGGTAAAACTAACATTCTAAGAAACAAAACTTACTGGATCATAAACAGAAATAGAAACATAGTGACCATTTTTCACTAATACAAATGTTTTGGGATTAGAATATGTTACACATGGGTTATAACAGAGAAGGTAGAGTTTTGTTTCCCTAGCTGGAAAATAAATACGGTATTCCTGTAAAAGGCTTTAATAGTCCCATCAAAATTTGTTCGGTAAAGTTTATGACTTTCTATGTGACATATAAAATGTTTTTACTAAGTTCAAAAAGTATATAAGGCATGGTTCAATAATTGTAATGTATTTCAGTAATGCCATGATGCATTTCCTTCTTTGGTATTTGATCTTAACACAAATAACATATATTATTCAAACCACTTGAAATGCAAATGTCTTCCTCAGAACGCAGCATTTATTTAAGTTTTTCTGTTGCTTCTTGCTTGTCAAAACTGCTCCCTCATTTCAAACACACAGAATGCCCACACCAGAAATACCATCTCTATGATCTAAATGAGTTTTTGTCTAATTCAGTGAGTGTACAAATAACATAAAAACATTCTGAAGATGTTTCTCTATAGGAATGGTCTTATTTCTTGTTCCAAGCCCATTTCCCAGAAATGAGAACAAGGGCTGGCATGCAATTAATTTTTATGAGATCAAGGTGAGGCCATAAATACTTTTGCTGTCCAAATAAATCAGTAATAAATTGCAGACAGAAAAAAAGGAGGTTCACTGGAAAGGAGGCCAGGAGAGCTGGAGTTGAATACTGGTCCCAGTGTGCAGTTGCAGTGGCCACGTCAGGATTTGAGGCATTTCAAATACATGGAAGTTCACAATGAAGTAAAGTATGTTTGGCATACAGGGTATAATAGTTCTGTAATCCCAGCTCAGGGATGATGCAGGGTTGCCATGAGCACCAGGCCAATCTTGATTATAGAGTGAGACCCTGTCTCAAAAAGCAAAATAGAACAATATAAAAGTCTGGGACAAGTACTTTTTTTAATTTTTAGATAGTCAATATTTTTACTGTTATCTGAGTTTTGCTTGTTTTTTTTTTGGGGGGGGAATGAGGGAAGCAGGAGGAGAGGGTTTGTTTTCTGTTCTCCAATTATCTTATGTTTTCTGAGACAGATTAAATAATGCCACTGGATAGATTGCTTTACTAATTAGGTTTTGATGATATGTTGGAGCAAACTTCTATTTAATTTAACAAGCAATTTCTATCCTAAAGATGGCTTTATTTTGTGTTTTCAAGGTTAGCAAGTAAACAGAATGCTATCTCAGTTTTCTGAAATTTACATTAAGACAAGGCACAGTGCTAGAAGGGAAAGAATATTTGGAACGGACAGAACTAGACTCACTACACTCTAATTTCTTTGGTTACATCAATAATTTTGTAAGATTAATTCCAACTGGGGAAATTTTTCTAAATAGCTTCTGACCCAAGGCTTTAATTCCAATACTTGAGATGCAAGAAGATCTTTGAGTTCAAGATCATCCTGGTTCAGTGGAGTCAGGGCTACCCAGAGAAACTCTGACTTGAAAACAAACAATAAGGGCGTAGGCTTCTGGAAGATAATATCATTTGTGTTGAGTCCTAAATATCTCAGCAAATGGCCTGGTTATTGGACAGAGGAAGGGAGCTGCTCGCATATAGACATTTTCTTCTCCCTCCTTCCCTCTCTCCTTCCCTCCCTCCCTCTTTTTCCTTCCTTCCTTCCTTCCTTCCTTCCTTCCTTCCTTCCTTCCTTCCTTTCTTTCTTTCAAGTTTCTCTGTATAACAGCCTTTGTTGTCCTGGAAGACCAGGCTGCTCTCATATTCATAGAGATTCATCTACCTCTGCCTCCTCAGTGCTGGGATTAAAGGTGTGAGCCAGCCCCAGCCCAGCCAGTGTAGACATTTTCAAGACAGTGTGGTGATTTCTGTTAAAGGCACAGTGTGAAAGATTAAAGGGAGAGGAGCATACATCAGAATTTCCATGGAAACAGATGTTGAAATGTACACTTGATATACTGGGCTGTAGGGTGATCTGTCTGCAAGTCAAGGTTTGTTTCCCAGACTCTCCCCTTCACCCCCCCCCCCCACAAAATAAAATGTAAGTGTGGTTCTTATGAAAGATTTATTTCAGTAGATTCTTTGCTTCTCAATCGATGTCTATAGTTTTAGTAGATAATTTCTGTTCTACTAATTTTCAAAAAAAGCAACATTTAATGGAAATTACAGGAACAGCTCACTATAATTCTCACTTGCCTTCTGTCCTGAGGAAGCAGCAGTTCCTCTATCCATCCTTTGTAAGCAGCTACCATCTGAAAACCTGCCTGTTCCTACTTGCTTTTCAAAAGATGCTGAGAAAATACATCCTTGTCCATTGTCAACAAACAAGGTTTATTTATGAACTGGAATTTGTCACTGCTTTTTATTTTTGATGTTATGAGTACAGACCCCACACATAGATACAAAGTAAATTTATAGGAGAAATGTTTTCCTTCTCTGAACTTTCGTTTTCAGTATAAGACTTATGATCAACCTACAGCCAGACCCCAAATGATTTCTAAGTAGTCTTGCCCATTTCACTTTTAAATTTTGAGAGTAGAGAATGAAACAGAAATATCTAGTCACAATCTTAATAAATGTACTTTATCTTTCCCAGCACATTTATACTTATAATGAAGCCTTAGTCTATTTTATAAAATGACTCATGAAGTTATACTGTCACCTTGCTCCTTTTATCTTAGCATGTTTAACAGAAATCAGCACAAATCTCTGTTAGGTCTTTTAGAATAATTTGGAGTCTTTAAAAACAGAATTTAAATCTGAGAGTTTGTGCTTAAAGATACTTGCTGATTTGTCTATATATCTGTTTGCTTCTGAGACAGAGTCTCTGGAACTCTCCCTGTGGCTCAGGCAGGTTTGAGATTCTGGCAACCTTCCTGTCTCGGTCTCTGGGTGTGTCGGAGGGAGCCACTACTTAATGCTTTGAGATGACTTTTTATTGGATTTTATAGGACTCAACATTATTTTGTAACCCATGGAACTAAAGATAAACAGAGAATTATATTTAGTGTTAGTTTTAGGTCCTAAAATTAGAGATCTGGTTAAAAGAATAGCAGTGTCTATATTACTCAATGACATGTACAAATATTTGTTTTCTGTGTTAGAATTTTGGATCACATTTTTTTTTTCAAGTATAACTTACATTACTTTCATTTTAAAATATAAAGAAATTAGGTTGTAAAGCTAAAGTTCAGTGTAAGGTCAGTATGTGTCCTACTCAAATGACAGTATCCAGCAAATTTTTAATCGCTTTTAATTGCATGATAAACCTTGCATTATGCGTCTGACTTTTGGTACATGTATGTGTCTGCAGACATGCCAACTTTATCAGCTTTTAAAGGGAAATAAAATAGCCCTGTAGGAAACTGTTTGAAATAATTACTTATAAACATTTTTCTTAGCTGTATATTATTTCTAGTGCCTAAAATAGCCATAGAAATTTTGCATTTGAAGAATTCGAGTTATTGAGCAGAGAAGCCTTTTTAGTTTTTCTTAAGGTTTTTACATATTAATTATTTTGATGGTGAAAGATATATAAGGTTATTGTAGTTCAAGCTCTGGGAATGAGGTTGCTTATGGTAAATGTCAGTCCAGTTCATCACAGTATAAGAGGAAACTCATGAAGGCTGAAGGGGGTAATGGATGGGCAAGAATAAAAAAGATCAACTCAGGGAAGCACAAACTGCTTAAGTTTTTGTTTTTCCTAATGTGACAACTAACTCAGAAAGTAAACACAATAGGAATAATTTTGAATTTTGTAATTACTGGTGTCAGAGTGGATTAATGGCAGATGACTTGGAACTGCACTCCCAGCAAGTGAAGCTCACAGTGATCGTTTGAAGAAAAGAAGAAACCCTGACTTCCTCTTGGAAGGAAATTCGAGGAATAAATCACCATGGATCTAACATACATTCCCGAAGACTTATCCAGCTGTCCAAAATTTGGGAATAAATCCTGTCCTCCCACCAATCGTTCCTTTCGTGTCCGTGTGATAATGTACTGCTTTATGACCGGAGCCATGGTTATCACCATCTTTGGAAACCTGGTGATAATGATTTCCATATCGCATTTCAAACAGCTCCATTCACCCACCAATTTCCTGATCCTCTCCATGGCAACCACGGATTTCCTGCTGGGTTTTGTCATCATGCCTTACAGTATGGTGAGATCAGTGGAGAGCTGCTGGTATTTTGGAGACAGCTTTTGCAAATTCCACGCGAGCTTCGACATGATGCTAAGCCTGACCTCCATATTCCACCTGTGTTCCATTGCCATCGACCGATTTTATGCAGTATGTTATCCTTTGCACTACACTACCACCATGACCGTGTCCATGATCAAGAGACTGTTGGCTTTTTGCTGGGCGGCTCCTGCTCTTTTTTCTTTTGGCTTAGTTCTATCAGAAGCCAATGTTTCTGGCATGCAGGGCTACGAGATCCTTGTTGCTTGCTTCAATTTCTGTGCACTTACTTTTAACAAATTTTGGGGGACAATACTGTTCACTACCTGCTTCTTCACACCTGGCTCAATCATGGTAGGTATTTACAGTAAAATTTTTATTGTTTCCAAACGGCATGCTCGAGCCCTCAGCAATAAGCCAGAGAACACAAAAGGAGAAGTAAGAAAAAACCTGTCTAAGAAAAAGGACAGGAAAGCAGCAAAGACCCTGGGCATTGTCATGGGGGTATTTCTAGCATGTTGGTTGCCTTGCTTTCTAGCAGTTTTGATTGACCCATATTTAGACTACTCCACACCCATCATAGTGCTTGATCTTCTTGTATGGCTTGGGTACTTCAACTCTACTTGCAACCCCCTCATTCATGGCTTTTTCTACCCTTGGTTTCGAAAAGCTCTTGAACATATAGTATCAGGAAAAATATTTCGCTCCAATTCAGAAACTGCGAATCTCTTCCCAGAAGGACATTAAGGAAATAAATAAATAAATAAATAAATAAACTATGAATAGGAACTGAATACAGAAAGTGACACCTTTGATCCTGAAAAATCTAGGTGTGGTGGCTTGGGTGAAAATGTTCCTATGTGGCCCATATGTTTGAATTCTTCCTCCACAGTTGGTGGAACTGTTTTGGAAGGATTAAGAGGCGTGGCTTTGTTGGAGGAGTGTTATTGGGGGTGGGCTTTGAGGTTTCAATAGCCCAACCATTCCCAGTTAGGTCTCTTTGCCTCTGTCTAGAGCTTATGCACCAAGATGTAAGTACTCAGCTATTATTCCACTGGCATGTCTGCCTGCCCAAGACCATGTTCATCCTCTGAAACTGTAAGCCCCCAACAAATGGCTTCTTCTATAAGTTGCCTTGATCATGGCATCTCTTCAAAGCAGTAGAACAGTAACTAAGACACCAGGTCATTGCAAACACTGGTCCATCTAGGACATTTCAGCAACTTCAGTTCTGTAACCTGCCAGGAACTTCTTCCAACAGCTTTAATCAGTTAATTGATATATTTGTTGATTAGCTATGTCTGCATCCAGAATTCAGTCACCACTGACTTCTAAAATCAACAATAAAAAAAAACTGTTCTGTCCCGCGCTACTGTCTTGCCAGCAGAACGACGCGGCACACGTAGGATCCTTCTGCAGAAAAGCTTTAATGCATCTTGAGAGGGAGAGCATAAGCTTACAAGGCGGAGACTCCAAACGGCTAAAACCTGTCCCTTATATAGGAAACTGGCCCCCACCTAGGACGTGTCAGACTCAGATTGGCTGTAGCTCAATCAGGCGAGGTGACGCCACGGGAGAGACAGAGCACAAGGAGTGGAAATTCCCCTTGCACCTGCGCAGTCTACTTATTTACACATTAGAGCACAGGATGTCGACGCCATCTTGGAATGGCGGCAGTGAGTGCGGCTTCTCACACTGTACAGAAGAAATGGAAAGTGTAACATGGAATAAAGTTATACCCACAAGACAAAGATGGACTTCAGAATGAATAATTTAAAGTACTAAAGGTTTTGGATCCTGTCTAACAGTGCTCTAGGAATTCAAAGGAAGATCTGTATGATTTGTTGGGGCTTTCAGTGAATGGCTTTATATAATGTAATTCTTTTAAATGCCTTAGTTCCCATGCAAGGTGCTGGTTTCCTCTGTCCTCCTTCTCCACCCACTTTTGACAGATTGGATTAAGGAGCCCTCTTTGCCCAGAGTTTCTATAGTAACCAGTGGGAAACAGCAGAAAAGGCTCAGTTGGGAAAGGAAGAGTGAAATGAGTTGGACAAGAAAGACACACAAATGTCTTTCTGCAAATCTTCTGTGAGGCTGGCTGTAGTTTTCAGAAAAAGGCCATCTGATGCTCACATAGCCATCTGTGGAAATTCTGTAACTGTACCCTTCCAGGGCCATTCTGGTCTAGCATGGATGTCAAACAGTCTTAGGTACCAAATTGTTGCTTGCTGTTTCCCTTAAATCAATGTCCACACTTTACTGAAGCTTCCTCAACCTGCTGGGTGGCAGCACTATCTGTTATTCATTGAGTAGCTCAGGAACTGGGGCTTTTTGTTGCTTTAAGGGAAAATATTGAAAGTCCTCCTACAGGTGACCAGTTCTGTGCAAGGCAGACAGCCTTTGCCTGTGATCCTCTGAAGAGATCACTCTCTTCCCTGTAAGCCTGTTACACTTGTGAACCCCTCACCCGTCTTTTCTACCTGTCACAACTCTCTTCAAATTGAAGATCTGTTTACAGATAGAAACTCCCAATATTCCCATTGTGTAAATACAGATTCTTCAAGGTAATTTTGGCTTCTAAAGTTAAGACATCGTTTATAAAATAATATTAGACAATGTAGCTTTTCCTTAATACTTCATTTGGTATAGTTTTAGCTTATAAATAGAACTTCTATTTATTCATTTGTGATTTTTGAAAACCGCTCTTAAGTGTAATCACAGCCTAGTTACTGACATAACATTTTACTTGTATTTCTGAGATTAAAATGTTTATATTCTGGTTTTGATCATTTGATTGGGAGGCCAGTATTTAAAAAACCCACCACCAAGCTTACATAACACTTTTTAATTGAGGACTTAGAAATATTCTATTTTAAAATTTATTTTTTAAAAAAATGCTTATTTTTATTTTATGTGAATTGGTGTTTTATGCATGTATAACTACATAAGGGTATCAGATCTTGGAATTACAGACAGTTGTTAGCTGTTGTGTGGATGCTGGGAATCAAACTCAGTTCCTCTGGAAGAACAGTCAATGCTCTTAACCACTGAGCCATCTCTCTGGCCCCTATTTTAATATTCTTAGTGATTACAATATCTTATAGGTTTTAGGGCTTCAAGATGTTGTATATTTTTTTCTTATATAGCCATCTCATCACTAGTATTGGAGTCTTCACAAACATGAACATAAGGACTCTTTAGGTATAGCTTACAGCTATAAAATTTTAAATTAAACCATCTGGTTTAAATTAATAAAAATGTTAAAATGGAAACTTTTCAAAAATATTTGATTTTTTAAAAATCTAATACTATACATAGTAAGTCCAATAATGACTGAAATTTGTACACTGAAAAGAACATCTGTCTGTCATCGTTGTGTGCGGGTCCCTCAAACATTGGTCTCCGAGGCAGACATATCTTACAGATGCATAATAAACATATAAACAGCCATAAGCCATCATGAATTAAAGACTTTGCTCCCACACTTGATGTTTAAATATTATTCACATTGTTTCTTCATCTTGGTTATTTCATACATTATTAGGCTTCAGAGATTTAATATATCAATAAATGTAAATCTATGTTTTTAGACTGTACAGTGTTCTGTTTTTAAAAGCCTCGTGTTTTATTTAACTGCTTACCTTTTTCTGAAGTAGACATCCCTGCATATATCTCCTCAAGAAATTTATAATTCAGTGCTTTGGTAGTTAAATTTTTGTTTGTTTTTTAAGACAGAATCTCACTGTATAGCCCTGGCTGTCCTGGAACTCATGCTATAGACCAGGCTGGCCTCCATCTCACAGAAATCCACTTGCTTCTACTTCCTGAGTGCTGGTATTAAAGACATGTGCCAGCACTACCCAGCTGGCAGTTTGATTTTTGAAACTTATTTTACTCCAATTCACTGACTACCGCATGGCTGTTCTTTCTGTATAATAAGATTGACTTGATACATTTAAAATTTATATGTAACTTATACCTGTTTGTAAGTGTATGAGAAAAATCTTACTGAAAATTTAAGTGTCCAGTTTCTGATGCCTGGTAGTATGGTACCTGAAAATTTTGGGTTGTTTTTGAAAACCGTCGTTTTACCTTGGTTTTGTCCTTTAATTTAATTTCATTATGTCTCTCTCTATTTCTTTCTTTTGTTTTAATTAATTTTAATTTTTATTTTCCTATTAATTTTTTAATTACTGAATTTTGGAGGGAAGAACAATAACTGAGAATAGGTTATTGGTACAGAAATGCAAAAGAATGACAGTATTTTTAAAATATTAATAATTTGTAGTATCAAGTTTCTGGCCCAGACTAGCCCCAATATCCAGATCAGCTATGCCAAATAGACTGCCACAGCTGCTTGGTCCCAAAGAAACACACAGAAGCTTATATTAACTACACACTGTTTGGCCCATGGCTCAGGCATATTACTTCCTAACTCTTAGACTAACTCATGATTAGCCAAGTGGCTTCACACCTTTTCTCAGAGCAGCATTTTGTCTTCTTTCCTCTGTGTCTCTGCTCTCTTGCGCTGCAATTCACAGCATCTCTCTCCTATTGAATATGCCTTATCACAAAGGTTTAGGCAAGAAGTGTTTTTTTTTAACTTTAGAATATTTTTATGTACATAATAAGACATTTTGGATGTTAGCTACAAATCTATGAAATAAATTTGTTTTATATACATGTTGAGCACACAGTTTAAAGGTAATCTTAGGGAATCTTTTCAATAAACATGCATTTAAAACTTTAAATTACCTAATTTATTTATGTAGGTGTACATGTGTATGTATATATGTGTGGGGTATGTGCACTTAAACCATTGTTAGATGCTAACCAGATTTTGGTAAAATAACTTATAAAAGGTAACAATATCCACAACTATTGGATGACAAGAATTCACCTCCACAGAGGGCCCCTTCCAAGCTCCTGCTGCACCACAACAGCCTCATCTCAGAGCTCTGAAAAACTGAGGGCCTGGTTTCCTGCTTCTGGAACCTGTCATTCTACCATGCCCTGGTTCTCCAGTCTGTCGGGAGATATTCCTACTGTTAATGTTTGTTTTACTTTGGTTTTGCCTTTTAGGTCCTGTAATAAACCTTAAAACACCTTGTGAACTTAACTGCTATTAAAGTATTACATCCCTTTCTGTTTTCATTACTGCACACTATTGAAAATATCAACATTAACAAAACAAGGGCTGGGAGATGGCTCAATGTAGACGCCTGACAATCTGAGTTTGGGTCCCTAGGGCTCGGATAAAATCCACATGGGGCAGCTCAGTGGTATTGTGGGAAATGGGAGACAGAGACAGGATAATCTCCAAGAACTCAAGGGTCAACCCAGTCCAAAGAGACCCATCTTAAACAAGTGGGGAGGTGAAGGTTAACACGTTCTGACCTTCACACCAAATGCAGCAGCACAAGCCTGCACACATATACATACTCACACACCTCTCTATCTCACAAACATAACAGCTAGGGAGAAGATGGGGAGATGTGGAGAAGAGAGAGTGACTGGAGGGGGTGGAGGGGGAAGGGACCTTGAATAAGGATATACACAAATAGAAATGTGACTTTATTCATTAAAAAAAAAAAAGAAAGGGGAAAAAAAGAACCTGGAAACAACCTAGATGTACCTCAACTGAGGAATGGATTAACAAGCTATGGTATATCTACACAATGGAGTACTACTCAGCAGTAAGAAACAATAATATTCTATAATTTGCAGGCAAATGGATGGATATGGAGAATATTCTCCTGAGCGAGGTTTCACAACCCCAGAAAGATAAGCAGGGGATGTATTCACTCATTAGTGGACTTTAAACAGAAAGCAAAGCAGGTCCAAGCTGCAAACCACCAACTCTTGGGATCTGAAGCACCTTGAACTGGCACTTTGGAGCCCATTCCCTCCAGAGGAACACTTGAGCCAGTCTTGATGTGGGGATGAGGAGAGTGGATTTGCCTGGAGTGGATGCTGAACTAAGCCACCTTGGGACCTTGGGACCTCCTGTCCTTGCCGGGGAGGAGATAAGGAGATGGGGAGAAGAGTGACTTGTAGGGGCGGGAGGGGAAGGGCATTTGAACAAGGGGATACATGGACAAAATATAAGACTTTATTAATAATAAAAAAATGAGAAAAAATAAATATATGTTGTACATATATGTGTTCTCTATCTGGAATGTATGGAAAGATGAGTCTTGTCATCCCAACTGAGCACAAAATCAAATTTTAACATCTCAGGACACGCTATTATATCCCTATTTATAAATGCATTTGATTTCAAGAGTGACTTCCTCAGCGGAGGCAATGAAGATAGTTTTTTAACAATTTGATTTAGCTATGAACAATTTGATTGTATTTTTAAAAAGTAATACTTAAGCTAAGTTTTAATAATTTTCTGGTCTCAGTGAATAATGAAAGGAATCTGAAACAATGTACAGAACTCTCATGGAGACACGTTCCCCAGCAATTATGAAGCTATCCACATCAGATGGCCTTGTCCCATTTCCTATTCATCCTTGTGGGGACATGTTGAGAATCAAAGTCATGGCTCCTGTGTGCAAGGCATATCTGCACCACTGAACTGTGGCTAGATCCTCCTCTTCCTCTGTTTTTTTTTTTTTTTTTGCCCTTTTTTTTTTTTTTGAGAAGATGCTTGTGTAGTTATATTGCCCAGGTAGGTAACTTATGGCAAATCTTCTGTGTCTGCCTCCTGAATACTAGGATTATAGGTGTATTAAAAATACCCAGCTAGATAATGTTTACAAAGTCAATACCTTTGTGAAGAATTGACTCTGTGATATATTTTCTGTTGCTGACCAGCCAGAGGCCAGTCCACTTTACCCAGCAAGTTTCAGGCCAGCCAGAACTGCATAGCCACACCTTGCTTCAAAAATCCAAATAGAGGCTGGAGAGACAGCCTGGTCCAGAGATTAGGAGTGTGTACTGTTTAGACAGAGGACCTGGGTTCATTTCCTTGTACCCACATCAGTATGCTGCTCACTATTGCTTATAACTCCAGCTCCAGGGAGACGTCATGTCTATGAAGGCACCTGGACTCCTGTGCACATACTCCTTCCACCCAGACACATAGTTAAAACAAATCTCTTAAAAAGACAAGTAATCTAGGTAAGGTGAACATTTGCTGGATTACACTCTGTCCTTCTCCATCTCCTCCTGCTTCTTCCCCACCTCTCACTTTCCACACCTTTGACCGTGTGCAAGACACATCTGGGTTGTCTCTGCGGCCACAGTGTAGGAGATCCCAAAGCTAGTTTGCTCTCAGGCGTGCATTCTCTGGTGGCTTTCTGTGATCTCAACTGTCAGCAGAGTAAAGGTGGTTAGAAGGTCATCTGCAAACTGTGAGGACACAGGAAATGCAGCCTCAAGAGGCACATTTTATGCTTAAATACAGAGGACAGTGCAGCCTGCCAGGAGCGGCCCCAGGAACATGAACCTATGTCCTCTGTGTTTACTACAGAGTGAGAAATGAGCAAGGATTAGAGACTGAGGGAACACAGTGCTCATTTGCCTGGTAAGAGACTGGCACACTAGTTACTCTTGGTTCAATAAGTGTTGCTCTAAATTACAATCTATTAGCAAAACCAAATCCTAGTAAAGGAGATTATATTATGAAATTGGGACAAAATTTAGATTGTTTTTAGGTGGTCTTTCTTCCTCCCTTTTTTTTTTCTTGTCTATAGAGAGGAACCTCACTTCAAATACTGATCTGTAAAAATAAATAACAAACCCTGAACATTTCAAAAAGATCAGTGTAACCCTAAAGAGGTTACCAAAGAAGCTACTGCCTGACTTGGAAGTACTGGCTAAGAGGAAATCAATGTTTTTGCAGATAGTCCCTAAAGTGGAATGTTTGAGATATCTAATAGTATAGTAATGAAAAAGTATGTCTGGTAAAGCTGACTTGATGTGCTTCTAATTTTTTCCATGTATTTATGTCGTTGAGTTGTTGGATACTATCTCTCAATTGAGAGAAATACATATACATTGATATACTTTAGGCATTTAATATGGCGGGGGATGTTACCACATTAAGTTCCTTCCCATTTGTTTGTTTGTTTCATTTTCAACTCGGACTGATACATTGTTTTCTTTCTAGTTTTTAGAGACAGGGTCTTGGTATGTCGCCCAGGCGGGCCTCAGTTTGCGGTTCCCTGCCTGAGCCTCTGGAATGCTGGCATTACAAGTATGCATACTATGTCCATCTTGCATTTCCAAAATCAGTATTCCACAGTCCTCGTGTCTGTCTCATTAGTGTGCAAACTTTTCCTCAAACATCTAAGTCTGAACCAAAAAGTTGCAATTCTTTTTCCTTTCCAGAATTATTAACCAATATTTCTTCCCACTTCCTAAAGAAATAACCAACAATTTCCCATGCTTTCCTGAGTGATGGTGAGAAATACAGTAATTAATTTACCTGCCTGCTGCTCAAGTTTGGGAAAATGTTATGGGTTAAAAGAAGAGCAAGACAATAACTTCCTATTATGAAACAGAGATGCTATGAAGGGTTTCATATTCTATTGTTTTAAAAAATTATTGTAAAGATTTTTTTTAAAAAAATTGAATGCAAATCACCACAAGGGGGAGGGGGATCTTTAACATGTTAAGCTTTAAAATTGCACACAAAAATTAATTTTCCTTCACTTCCCTGACAGGTTCCTTATAAGAAGTACTAGTTCAGCAGTCAGACTGCAGCTGCTGGCCTGGAGCTTGGGAGAGGGATTTAGCTGTTCTTCCAGGTAACCATTTTAAAATACTGTGCGTGTTTTACTCTATCATCTGTCTTCAGCTAATGCGCATTTGTTTAACTATCTCCTGAGTACATATAACTATCTTTTGTCTTAATTGAACCATTAAACCATTTCCTTAGTACATATAACTACACAATAGGAATGAGAGCAGAAACTTGCAGCTGCTGGGCATATTTCCTTCCATATTCTAAGAAAACCCTGGCTGAGGTACAGCTCACTGAGTACTCGCAAAAGATGCTTGTAGCCTTGGCTTGGGTCCAGGTCTTCTCTTGAAAATATACTATAGAAACACAGAGTGAGATTAATTTTCTGAGGCATTGTTGTGGTCTGAGGCTCCAAATCAACGCAAACAGACACTAGAGGTTACCACAAAGCAAGATCTAATTCAGAGCAGCACAAAAGAAGTGGGAGAGAAGGGGGCTGATTCATCAGGGCCACAGAACACAGTCGGGAGCTGAACTGAGCAACCCTGAGCACCAGTTGAAGCAAGTATGTAGGCATAAAAGCCACAATGTTGCCAAAGTTACAGTCACAATTTTCACCAAGAAGGATTTAGAGATTAGAGGGCTCCTTGAACCTTCCATGGTTGTCAATCAACATTCAATGCAAGCTTCTCAGTTCCATCAACTGTATTCATTTGACTCTTCTGTTGTTAGGAACAGCCATGATGCTTCTGGTGAACTGAAGATGCTATTGAGCATTTTCTATGGTTCAAGGAGGAGGTGGATCAGCTGTTGGAAGGTTCTCAGAGCCCCTAGAGCTTGGGAACCTGCACTTCCTTTCATCCTACAGGTAAAATGGAGTCTGAAGTCTAAATGGCAGTACTCAGGCCAAAGTGACTTTGCCTGCTCCCTTGCGCATTAGCTTGACAAACTGAAACTTGAAATAACTATATAGTGACATATTGGAGATCGTACAGTTTCATTTGGGAAAGGAGCAAGCAGTAGTGGCAAATGCCTGAGGAATTTTGTAGTGATTCTTGGTTATTTCTAAAACTACTCAATTAATTTTTGTTGTTTGAGACAGAATTTTTCACTATAGCAGTCCTGGCTGTCCTGGAACTCTGTATAGAGACCAGGCTGGCCTTGAACTCACAGAAATTCACATGCTTCCACCTCTAGAGTGCTGGGATTAAAGGTGTGTGCCACCACTATCCCGCACAGTTAATTTATTCATTGAGTTAATTGGTTGTATAAAGTTTTATTATTTTTAGTCTCATAGTTTGGGACCCAAAGCAATTAATAATCAAATAGCCTGTACTGTGGATCTGATTATCTGTGCTGTCCTGGGGGCTTTTTATATTTGACTTCCTACAGCTTAATTTCTCAACTTAATTTTAATTATGATATTAGTTGATACAATTAAAAAGAAAAATACTAACTGTAAGAATTATATTTGTGTATCCAAAGCCAATAAAATATGCTACAGTATTAATATTTCAAATATTACACAAATACTGGAAACAATTACTGAGGCATTACATACAGATAATGATAGCAATATTGCTCTCCAAAGTACCATGTTCTTGGTGCTGCCTTCTTCATGTAAATCTGGTTCAGGGAGCATTTGTGTGCTCACTCTCCCCACAGGTTAGGGAATTTTAGTCTGTTCTCTGGCCAAAGTTCATTTCTCCAGTCTGGCTCTTGATTTCATAAATGCTTGCTATTGGCCATCAGAAAGACGTGTCTAGAGTCAGCACTAGAAAAACAAACCTGTGTCAAAGCCTGGGTGAGTCAGCTCCATTGTTTTTAGCTTATTAAAGTTAAAAAATGACAGGTTAAACAATGAGTTATAACAAACAGCTGTGTATTAAATTTATTAGCTATACAAAACTTGAAACTTATGTCCTCTGCTGGTCTTCAGCCACAACTCTAGTTCCCGAATGTGGATGCTAAATAAAAACGAGAACCCATGAGATTTAAGGAGTCTGTTGTTTTAGCAATTTTTCTTCATTTTGGACATCACTTATGGTCAACCTTGCAATCTTGGCCACACTTTTACTTTTAATTCTGTAGACTCTATTCTTGGCGTTGCAAAGAGAAATGCTCCTAAGTGGCAGAGGCAGAAGCTCGCAGAGAAGATCGTTTTGCTGAAGAAGCAGTATAGCTGGAGATTATGATCATGCTTTAATCTAAATAGCAATTCTATGGCACACGGGCACTCTTGAGTGGATTTTAATATTAAAAAAAATTGGTTAATAGAACTTCACAGGAAAAATTCTTGATTTGTTTATAAAGTTAGGGCTATAAATTAATAAGATGGTGTGTACTTCTATCTGGTATCTATGGGTGTTGGGTAGCAATATAAATCCAGGATTTTTTTAGTTGCCTTCCTGCTCAGTGTGTGGCCTCAGACTAACATGGTCCTCTCCTGAGACTTAATAAGAATGCAAACTTGCAGCCTCCCACCTAAGAACCAGAGTCCAGGTTTTAGAAAGATCCACAGGTGATTCATATGTGCATCAAGAAAGGTTTGAAGAAAACACATTCCTGGTTCATAGGGACTTCCAACTTGGTTCAGACTTGCAAACTAGCTAAAGGTCAATGGACAATGCCTTGCCAATGGTTTCATTGTTATTTTCTTTTCACAGAAAGAAACACAGATCTTTTGAAAAGGAATACTACCACTCCCAAGACATAGACAATGGATGCACCTGACATCTGGAACCCCGCAGAAGTGCAGTTTTGCTTTGCTGTGGCAAACAATTCCTGCCCTAGGAAGGCAAGGTCCACATTTGTCGTCTGCGCCATGTACCTTGTCATGATTGGAGCAATAGTGATGACCATGCTGGGAAACATGGTTGTGATCATTTCTATTGCCCACTTCAAACAGCTCCATTCCCCAACCAACTTCCTTATTCTCTCTATGGCCACCACAGACTTCCTGTTGAGCTGTGTGGTCATGCCTTTCAGTATGATCAGGTCCATCGAGTCCTGCTGGTATTTTGGAGACCTCTTTTGCAAACTTCACAGCTGCTGTGACATCATGCTCTGCACCACCTCCATTTTCCACCTCTGTTTCATCTCAGTTGACCGCTACTATGCTGTTTGTGACCCTTTGCTTTATGTCACCAAAATCACCATCCCTGTCATAGAGGTCTTTCTCCTTGTCAGTTGGTTCATTCCCATCTTTTTTGCCTTTGGCTTGGTATTCTCTGAATTAAATTTGATGGGTGTCGAAGATTTCATTGCAGCTGTTGACTGCACAGGTTTGTGTGTGTTGATATTTAACAAGCTCTGGGGGGTGTTAGCTTCCTTCATAGCCTTCTTCCTGCCTGGGACAGTCATGGTGGGGATTTACATACACATTTTCACAGTTGCCCAGAAGCATGCCAGACAGATCGACACAGGTCCTGGGACAAAACAGGCCATCTCAGAAAGCAAAGTGAAGGTCACATCCAAAAAGGAAAGCAAGGCCACCAAGACTTTAAGCATTGTCATGGGAGTGTTCGTGTTGTGCTGGCTGCCATTTTTTGTCTTGACAATTATAGACCCATTCATTGATTTTACAACCCCTGAAGATTTGTATAATGTTTTCCTCTGGCTGGGTTATTTTAATTCCACTTTCAATCCCATCATATATGGCATGTTCTATCCTTGGTTTCGAAAGGCCCTGAGAATGATTGTCACAGGGATGATCTTCCACACTGGCTCTTCTACCTCAAGCCTGCATCCCGCACATCCTTAGGCAATGTCCCCCTTTACCCTAGCTTCTTTTTAAAGAAAGGACCTTGAATGATCTTTCTTCCCCAAGGAAAGAGGAGTGAACTGGTTAGATGAGAATTTTTTTTCAGCAGACATTATGGCCACCTGAGAAAGTAATAGAGCTAATGTACTTTTTGTTGTTGTCATGTGTGTGTGTGTGTGTGTGTGTGTGTGTGTGTGTGTGTGTATGTGTGTGTGTGTGCCAAAGCTCACAGACTGGTTCATTTTTGGACTGCTACATAGGGAACTCATTTGAAAAAACAATAAAACTAATTTTCAGCTAACACTGGTGACTCCTGAATTATGAAATTTAAGGTCTTACTCCTTTGGCTTAGATTGAATGAACGTGTCCTCACTTGAACTTGGAATATAAGAGAACAAGACAGAGATACCTTCTACAATAGCTGACCGTCATGTAGTGCATCTCTAACCCAAACCTCTGCTAAAACAATTATTGTTTTTTATAGAGGATTGAGAAAGAGCTTGAGTATACTAGGGGCCTGAATTAAGGAATAATTGACAAATGCAGGTAAAATAAAGCAGATGGTTATCAATACTTTCAGACTTAAGCTTTTTTTTTTTTTTCTGGAAGAATTGATGAGGATTTTATCATAGCTGATGACTGTCAGTAAATGAGAAAAAGAAGTAAACAAAGAATCAGGAAAATTTTTCCTTTTTCTTTTGACGTGCATCTTTGCTGTGTATTGATTATATATATTCTGTGAACATATGTACTGACTGATTTTGTATGTGTGTGCATATGTGTGGCATGGTGTATGTATGGGGCAGGAGTATGTATGTGTTTGGTGTGGTGTTTTTGTGTTCGTGGGGAAGTGTGCACTGGTGTACATGCGCACTATTAACCAACTCTGAGAATTACTTACAATACTGAACTCTTTTCCTCTTCTCATATTTTGGGACATTGTTGTCTCACTGAATGTCATTTCTCCATGTCCTCTTTGTCATTTTCTCTCTCCTATCTCATATATGTATTTCATACTGAATGTCTTTTCTCCATGTCCTCTTTGTCATTTCCTTCTTTTTATCTCATATATGTATTTACTAACATCTGTCCCTTGTCATCATATGTTCTTTTTGTCATTCTTATCAGTACACTTGGTTAAATAGCTTTTCCTTATCTATCCACTTGGCCAGATGACATCACAGTCTATTATAGGATACTGTGACCTTAAGATTTTTGGTGTTCAATGTTGTAAATCTTAAGCGAATCCTTTACGAGCCTGTTCTCATCTTTGATCTACCCTTGGCTCAGCATTTTTACTGGCCAATTATTCCACAATTAAAAACACCTTTACGGAAACATTTATATTCCTAGCTGGAAGTCCCCCTAAGAATCTTTTGACCTACATATGCTATTAAATATCTGAACTTTCAGAAGTCAAGATTTGATCATCTGAATATAGCACCTTCCTAGGCACCGAGAAGGTTCAGTATTTTATTATCACAGGACAATAGTTAAAATAAAAATTAGGCTTTGAAGTGCTTGGCCACAGTTTATTGTCTTGTGGTTGAGGTCATCTAATTTTTTAGATATCCTTCTCCCTGAAAGCTGGTGGTAGTATCCAAAAGCTGAGGTATTCTTTCTTTCCAAAGAGCCAAAGGCACCAGGGAGTTCCTCAGTGCTGTATCTCAATCCAGGTCTTGAAGGCATAATTATAATTATAATTAATTGCAGGAACACCTTAAGACTCTCTTCTGTGGTGGGCCTCTTTTCTTCTGGTAGTTCTACAAACTCCTTTGCACTGCTGCATCTAAGTGACTGAGTGGGGAAGGGCATTCATTCATCACATAGTCATTCTTTCTATTTATCCACAAAAGAGCACATAACCTGTGAAAATAGGAAGAAATGAGAAATAGAGCCCGAGGCCCTCTAACAGGTCAGCATTTTCTACAAGAAGACTAAAGGGAAATGAAGGAGCTGGTGGAGGCCTCTACAAAAGTCAACATCATTCCTTACATTAAGGGATTTTATAATTTACAAGTGTGCCCATGAATATTCTAAACTGTTTTTCAGAACATTCTGGTATACTCCTCCTATGCCTATTTAAACAGAATGAAATGTCATACTATATATCCTTCAATTCTTCTCTTTGGGAGACACTTCTGGGTTTGACAGAGTAGCCATTATCTCAGAAAGCTGGTGACTTCCATAGATACATGGCTTTGTTTGTACCAAAACACATTAAGGTTAATAAACACTTATTTAGCTCCTACCATTTGCATGTAGCTTCTCCGAGTGCTTATGGTTCAGAGGTGAGTGAAAGAAGTTCCATTTTCAAGAGACTGTTGCCGTAGTAGGGAGAGGAGGAGCCGCTTACCAGGACTGAAGGGCCATATATGCTATGAAAACTCCATACTCAGGAAGTTTCAAGAGCACAGAGGAAGAAAACGTAGCCTCATTTGGCTATAGTGGAGACTGTGTGCCTTTTGAGTCAAGGAGAGAGGTTGAGTTTAAATAAGAGAGGCAGTACCTCCACAACAGTTGAGATCAATGCTAATGAAGGAAGCTTGGATTATAGAGTAGGACAAGCCAAGGCAGCTTGACTAGTTTCTCTTGAGTGATCTTAGACAACTTCTTTGTCTTTCTAAGCCTTTACTTTCTAATCTGTATACAAACTCAGCAATGTTCTTTTTGTTTTGTGAGACCAAGGTCAGTGCTGATTAGACACATGCAGTACTTCTTTACCATTATCAACCATTTTTCTAGTAGAACTTCATGGATTCTTTCTTTCATAGGGAGATGATTTTCTTTTTTTCTTGCAAGAGTGGAATAAGGGTTGATGAGATGGTTCAGGTCATGATGGCTGCACACAATCCTAGCAAACTGTGCTCAGTCTTCTGAACCCACATACTAAGGGAAGAACCAACCCTACAAAGTAGAACGAGGGAACCGACCAAAGATCACCATGAGCTGCCACTCCCTGTGTACGTGCACCCACAGAGATGCATGTTCAGTTCTGTTACACCTGAATTCCTGATATCAGTTGATTCTATTCAAAACCTTAGTTGTTTCATCAGCTCGTGTCCCCATAAGCTGGGGAACGTCATGGCAGTGTGTGCATGAGGCTTGTGGTAGAAAAGAACTCTTCACATCATGGCAGCTGGATAGCAGAGAGGTAAAAAGGAAGGGGTCAGGACAAGATCCAGCTGCCAAGGACACACCCCAATGACCTATTCCCTTTGACCAAGCATCACCCCACCTTTCCTTCCACAAGATCCATTAAGTACAAAGAAATGAACAGGCTAACTTAGTTATTATGAGCTCAGAGTCCTCATGATCTAATCACTGCTAGAAACACCCCCAGCCATGTTTTATTAATCTCCTAGGTATTTCTAAATTCAATAAAATTAAAAATTAAGATTAACAATTATTATTATTATTTTTTTACTAATAATGTCATGGCTATATTGGTCAGTGACAGTAGAACTATGTCATCAAGTTTTAAATATGTTCTTATTTATCCTTTGACATTTTAATATATAAAATAGAAAATGTTTTGATCATTTTTCTACCACTTTCCTTCTCTTATCCCCCTCTCACCTTTCTTTTTTTCTACCAAATACCTTTTTTCATATATTTAAAAAAATTATCTACTTATTTAATAAAAGTTGCTTGCATAAGTAGGTATAGGGCTACATACTAAACCATGAGCAACTTATCAGTGGCTACCACTAAAGAAAAATGACTACCTCTCCCCCAAAGCCATTAGCAGACAATAGCTCCTTATCTATAGGTGAGGCCTTATGAGCTTGCTCTCATTCATACTGAGAGAATGTTGACAGGCTCACTCTTGCACATGTCTGGAGTAGACAACCTTAGATGCTGTGAGTTCATAAGTACAATAAATATCAAGTCATGTCCAGATGAGACACTATACTTCTTCCCATTCTATGGCTCTTACTGCCTCTCCTGACCCCCATCTTCCAAGGCATTCCATGAACCTCGATGAAGCAGATGATGTAGGATGTCCCATCTAGAGTTGAGCACTCAACAACAGTCAATCATTTATTGTCAACTTTGTGGTCATCTGCGACTCTCTGCAGTAATCAATCACTGGCTACCTAAATAAGCTGCTCTGACCAAGTTCAGAGAAACACAAACCTGTGGCTATGACCATAAATATCTAGAGTGCAGTTTGACAATGTGAGTTGTTAGCACAATAGCTCTTCTAAGTTCTTCTTTAGGCTTCTGCCATGGGCTTTCAGCCAGATTTACAGCAATGAATACACATTCCTGCCTGTGAAGCAGTCCTCAAATGTCATCAGAAAGTGGCTGATTACCTAACATTCATGGCACTATGAAACATGAATCCTAGTTTGTGTTTAATGAATAAATGATTGACTTCCTCTGTACACTTAAATAGTTCCTTGATTCCCAAAGACTGAGTGCCCTACTAATATGCTTGTGTTTGCATGCAAGTCTTTGGGAATCAAGGAACTATTTAACAATGTACAGAGAAAGTCAGGTAAAATGCAGCTGGGGGGTGGTGCATCAGAAAGTAGAGACATTCAAAAGACATCAGAAAGTCCCCATGTTGAAGACATTTACCACCATGCTACAATAAAACTCAAATACCTTGAGAACAACCTCAAAAGTAGCATAAAGAAGAAACTTAAGCAAATGCTTAATGGAGTATAAATTTAGAAAGCATGCAAAATAGCAAGAGAAATTAATATTTGTCGATCACCTACTATGCTCTAGGTCAGTGGTGTAATGTGTTTCATTTAATTTTCTAAATATTTTAATCCCACCAGATTAGAACCTATTGCTTCCAGAGAGGTTAAACATCTTACACGATCACACAGCTCTAACATTAGAAATGATATTCAAAGCAGACTCACTTCTCTGCAAAACCCAAGCTCTCTGCATTCTAATTTTCCTGCTTACAAGGGTTAGCAGCTGGGGCACTACTAAACGTGGGTTGTTTTGTAGCTCATAAACACACCTGAAACTGCTTCTTCATTTCAAGACAATTGCTTTTATTATTTATTCTGAGAATGTGAGTCCTCCTTTTATCAACCCACTGTGATTGTTCCTTTAGATCAGAAATATAATTAGAAACACTGAACTCTTGAAACACTCAGCCCTAAATCAGTTCTCTCCATCAGATTCCTCTACTCAGGGCTCAGAAAATCTTGCAGAAGAAGGAGGGGTCAGAAAGAGTCATAGGGGAATGGAGAACACCAGGAGAACAAAGGCCTCTAAATCAACATGATAAAACTCACATGAACTCACAGAAACTGAGGCCGCATGCACAGGTCGGCACCAGGCCCTCTGTGGATATAGTACGGCTTCTAGTTTTGTGGTTTTTATGGAATTTTTTAGTGGGAGAACAAATGAGTCTCTGCTTTATTTATTATTTATTTATTTATTTTGTGCCTTGTCTTGGGTTCTTTTTGTCTGTTTGTCCAATTCTGACGTGCAAGTTTTTGTTTGATTTTACTATAATCTGTTATCATCCTTTAGAAGCCTGCTGGTTTTCTTTTTTTTTTAAGTATTTATTTTTATTTTATGTGAATTGGTGTTTTGTTTGCATGTATAACTGTGTAAGGGTGTCAGATCTTGGAATTACAGACAGTTGTTAGCTGCCATGTGGTTTCTGGGAACTGAACTCAGGTCCTCCGGAAGAACAGTCAGTGCTCTTAACCTCTGAGCCATCTCTCCAGCTCCGCCTGCTGGTTTTCTAATGAAAGAAAGAAGAATAGGGAGGAACTGGGAAGAGAAGAGGGAAGGAAACAATATTCAAGCTATATTATATGAGAAAAAAAATCCATTTTCTATAAAAGAAAATCAATAATTTTTAAAACTTACTGTTTTTTTTCTTTTGTGTTTTATTTTTTTGATATATAGTTTCTCTGTGTGACCTTGGCTGTCCTGGAACTCTCTCTGTAGCCCAGGCTGGCTCTGAACTCACAGAGATATGCCCATCTCTGCCTCCCAAATGCTGGGAGTAAAAGGTGTGCACCATCACTGCCTGACTATCTGGCTGTTTCTAATAGACTCAGCAAGTTCCTTTAGAGTCCTTAGCTTTTTCTCTGAATAGCTTCATGTAGTCTCTTTCTGTTGTGATCAACCTTCAGAACTGTTTTCTTAAGAATCTACTCTTTTTCTTATTTATAGGAAACAGTGTCCTTGATTCCAGTTCAGAGTAACTTTAAGATTATGATCCTTAGCTTCCAGATTGAGTGATTTATAGGTGTATTTTGCCACTGCTCAAACAATAATTACTATTATTTCCCACATCAGTAGAAATGTACAAAGGAACTCCTGGAGTAGAAAGACAGTGAAAGGGTTTTAAGACCCCTGAACTTAAGTAAAGCTTATATCTAGTAATTATATACAAAAGGATAACTTTTTGGCTAGCTTCAAACACAGGAGTAAAAAGCAGAATAAAAAAAAAAAAAAACCAATGTGTTTAGATTGCGTCTCTAGTTAATTGCCATATTGAGAGGGGAAGGAAACAACAGAGACCGTGGATAGCATGAACTTGTCCCCTGGCACTTCTTCACTGTCCGTCTGTATCAGCCCACACAGAGGAGCAGGTTCTTCTGAGAATATAAAATCTCCCTGACCTCTTACCTGTCATTTTTGCTAATAGAAGAGCTCTGTACATGCCTGTGTCCACCTGGGACAGATACTTCTTTTATGGGGCCACTAATTCCTGCCTGAGTAAGTAATTTGGAAACCTTAAGTTTACCTTAAAATTATTTTCCATTTATTTTTTTGTGTGAGACATGTCTGATGTATCCCAGACTAGTTTTGAACTTACTGTGGCACTAATGTTTGGTTCTGGACTCATGATTCTCCGACCTCCACCAACCATGTGCTGAGATTAAAGGTGTGTGCAACCACACTAAGTTTATATGTGCCAGAGAATCACACCCAGAGTTCTGTACACACTTAGAACACGGTGAGCCACATCCTCAGGCCCTCAGTTCGGTGTGTCAGCACATGATCCATACTCTACAGGCTGGTATTTGATCAATCAAATATTTTCTCATCTCAGATAGTTTCACCCTACATGTTATATATATGTATGTATATATATATGTATATATATATATACACATATATTTTTTAAAGTGCAGTGTAAAAGACTGCATTAAGGAATTTTTTTGTCCTTTTAATTATTTGTCTGCTGAATTCTTACTTGAGGATGAGTTGATACAATTAAAAACTTGTTGTGCTTTAAGGTCCCTTGTCTGAAGATAGTCTGAGCCCCTAACTCAGTGATGGGAAAGGGGGACAGAACAGCAAAGCAGCCCAAGAGTTACCAGGTGGAAAGCAAAACATTTCCAACAGATGTTACTATTGTTTGTCCTGTGACATAAAGCCAGATCCAGCAGGATGAGAAACCAGAGTCCTGGGAAGCTCATTCCTAAAGCAGACAGAGAGGACCTTCCTCAAAGGGAAATGTGGATGACTGTTCAGTTCCCCTGTTGGTTGATACTAGGCTGTGAGTGTCAGATTGGTGATGTTATCTCTACCTGCTTGCTTTGTATTTTTTTTCAAGTTTTTTTTTTATTATGAAAAAAGTCATATTTTTTATCCATGCATCCCCTTGTTCAAACTCCCTTCCCCCTCCCGCCCCTCTCAGTCACCCTCTCTTCTCCCCATCACTATCCCCTTCTATTCGTTGTTTTACTTGGAAGCCTCACCCAAGAGGACACTGTGCTTGGGACTCTCTCCATCTAGATTTCTATCCACTGCTCTATGGATGCTTTCCCTGTGGTTCTGATGGACATTTATTACATCTTGAATTGCTAATGTTACCTTTCTCTTTCCTTGGAGACCTCAGATGTTGTAGAATACTATTTTAACAGTATAAAGATGCACTGTATTTGTTTATGCTTCAGAATACTACTTTAACTGTGTAAAGGTGCGTTACTTTTGTTTATGCTGCGTTTGTTTAATGAGGTAAGGATACGGGTTTTATTTTGTAAATTATTACATCCAATTTTGTTTGCATCCGTTTTACCTTGCCTGACTAAGGCACGCCTGCATGGTCTAACAAAGAGCTGAATGGCTAATAGCTAGCTAGGAGAAAGGCTAGGCAGGGCTGCCAGGCAGAGAAAATAAACAGGAGGAGAGCTCTAGACTCAAAAGAGAAAAAGAACAAGAGGGTAAGGAGGAGAGAAGAAGAAAGACTCCATGGGCAAGGAGCCAGGCAGATGCCGGCCAGCCGGCCTCAGAGGTAGGGCAAGTGAGACATACAGAAGTAAGAAAGGTACTAATGCCTGAGGCAAAAAGTAAATACAGAGAAACAAGTTCATTTAAGTTAAAAGAGCTAGCCAGAAAAATGCCTAAGCTAGGCCGAACATTCATAACTAAAAACAAACAAAAACTACCACTAACAAAATATACCCCCCCAAAAAACTACCAAATTATTGTTAATTTACTTAATTACTGAAGAATAAGGCTAGATATTCTCTCTCAAGAAACAATGTGTTCACAATAGTTAATTTATCTCTTGGTTCAGACTCAGAACTTTAAATCTCACTTGGTAAGTGCCTTACCAAAAAAAGAAACCCAAAAGGATACTTTGTGATTTTATATGGAAAACTATGACACACTTTCTTTTGAGGAAACATTTAGCATACATCCTCTTTTCTTCTTTTAAAGATTAATATTATTTTTTAATTTTTAAAATTTAATTGTCCTGGTGTTTGCCTACATGTGTATCTGTGAAGGGTGTTGGATCCCCTGGAACTGGAGCTACAGACATTTGTGAGCTGCCATGTGGACACTGGGAATTGAATCCCAGTCCTCTGGAAGAGCAGTCAGTGCTCTTAATCGCTGAGCTATCTCTCCAGCCCCTCTTTTAAGGACTATTATCTACAGTGGTTTTAAAAGAGCCTATCCGATGCGCTAACATAGCTAAGTCTTGTACCTCTAGTCCCGTGCTACACTTGATTTTCAGGGTATATTTGATCCAGTACTCAGGACCAATCAGTTCACTCACCCTTTAGTTTTCTAGCTCTCCTTCTGTGCACGCTTAAAAAATAGTAATATAATAATTTTATTACTTTGGTAGAAAAGGTGACGAGATCCCAGAGAAAGCGGAAGACCAGAACCTATACATGAGAGCTGTCCTCCCAGGTGCTGGAGAGCAGCCTGCGGCGTTCTGTTATCAGGTGAATGGGTCTTGCCCTAGGACAGTCCACCCTCTGGCCATCCAGGTAGTCATCTACCTAGCCTGCACAGTAGGTGTGTTGATCACAGTCCTGGGGAATTTGTTTGTGGTGTTTGCAGTTTCTTACTTTAAAGTACTACACACTCCCACCAACTTTCTGCTGCTCTCCCTGGCAATGGCTGACATGCTGTTGGGTCTGCTGGTACTTCCCCTGAGTACAGTACGCTCTGTGGAGAGCTGTTGGTTCTTTGGGGACTTTCTCTGTCGTCTCCACACTTACCTGGATACACTCTTCTGCCTCACCTCCATCTTCCATCTCTGTTTCATTTCCATTGATCGTCATTGTGCCATCTGTGACCCCCTGCTGTATCCCTCCAAGTTCACGGTCAGGATAGCCTTCCGGTACATCGTGGCAGGGTGGGGGATACCGGCAGCCTACACTGCTTTCTTCCTCTACACAGATGTGGTAGAGAGAGGGCTGAGCCAGTGGTTAGAAGAGATGCCCTGTGTGGGTAGTTGTCAGCTATTATTCAATAAGTTCTGGGGCTGGCTAAACTTCCCTGCATTTTTTATTCCGTGCCTCATCATGATCACTTTGTATGTGAAGATCTTTGTGGTTGCTACTAGGCAGGCTCAGCAGATCAGTGCCCTGAGTCAAAGTTTAGCTGGGGTTGTCAAGCGGGAAAGAAAAGCCGCCAAGACACTGGGCATTGCTGTGGGCATCTACCTCATGTGCTGGCTCCCCTTCACCGTGGATACACTAGTTGACAGCCTCCTTAACTTTATCACCCCACCCCTCGTCTTTGACATCTTTATCTGGTTTGCTTATTTCAATTCAGCCTGCAACCCTATCATTTACGTCTTCTCCTACCGGTGGTTTAGGAAAGCCTTGAAACTCCTCCTGAGCCGGGAGATCCTCTCACCACGGACACCAACTATTGATTTGTACCATGAGTGATCCAAGCAGGAGGGAGGAGGGTAGTATTGCCATAGGCATTGGAGTTTTCCTAGTTTGTAGGCAGCTTCCAGGGCTTCAGTGAAGAAGAAAAGCATGTAAGCCAGCAAAGAAGTAAAACACCGCTCTCAATCAGTATTCTCATAGAAGAATGTATGGAAAGGGCCGAAGTCATCTGAATATACGGTGGGTGAGCAACAATTCTGGGAGTATGTCACCTCTACCTCCTTGCTAAGCAGAGGTTGATGTTGCACAGGTCTGAGGGTTGTTCTCTAAATTCCTTACTGCGTATGTTATGTGCACTGGTCAGGAGAGAAAACTCACAACCTTTCCTTTTCCCTCTGCCATTTTTTTATTTTTTTTTTCCACTAAAATAAAATAAAAATTAAATGAAACCTACACAACTTTCTCTCTAAAATGGCCTGAAAATAAGACAGTGTCGAATCTAACTTTGGGAAACGTTGCCTGAGTCATAATTTTATGTCATCCTCAACAATGGAGCATAACACTTGGAAAATGTCTTTCTTAAAAATGTTCATTTTAGAACCTGACTATTCAGAGGTTTGGAAGCCACATCTGTCCCTTTCAAAGTGAAATCATTTTATATTATTAAAGGAATATTTTCTACCTTAAAAAAATAAGTGATACCTGAAATGTGCAATGTATTCTGTGACAATTAGCCACATCTTACCATTTATTATTTTCTCCATGTTTGTATCACACAAACTGAACCTACTAAGCCCCCACAAGTCCCAGCGCATGATTTTCAGAGGTAAAGCATGTACTCGAGCCCCAGGCCTAGAGGGAATCGAAACAAATGTTAGTTAGCAGTTGTTACTAATATGAGTGCATCCTGTTTCTGCTTTATTTTTTTCTCCTAAAGGGCTCTAGTGACCTGCATCCATGGTTAGCACTGACTCTGTTTGGGAATAAATAATTGCTTCATAATAAAATTTCTTTGTAAATTAATTCTAAGTTTCTGGAGTCCATTAATATTTACAGATGTGGGTATATGTTTACTGCTTTGCCAATCTCAATAAACAGACCGTGTGGTTTTTGAAACAACTTTAATATTAAAACTCACAAAGAACTAATCACTGAACAATGTAAGTAAAACAATTGTTCACTTTCAGATAACAATCTCTAAGGAAGTAAATATTTTGTTTTCTCTTATATGTGGAACACACTTTTAAAATCACATATATCTATGCTATGACTACAGGCTCTAAGAGGCAAAAATCTCTGGGTCTTTTGGACAGTAGAAAATCTCTCCTAAGGTCTCAGGATGATGTGATACTTTACTGAGTTAATACTCCAATTCCACTGTGCTCCTGTTAAGAGGGAAACATCTGCACTTTATTCAAGTGCCCTGATTTCTGAGTACATGGTAAAGACTGTGAACCCCACCTCAGAATACAGTTTCTAAGTGGATGAAATAATTTAAAAGACAGAAACCAAAAAGGAAAACAATTACACTGAAACACACCTTTAAAATATCTCAGAAATAGACTCTGTAATATAACCATATGTGAGAATATCAAACAAACTCTGCCAGCAGTAGAATGAACTTATTAAAAATCAAAATAGCAATGACTTAAAGAATTTACACAGTATCAGAAAGATGATACTATACTGAGATGTGAGAATAATGATTTTTGTTTGTGACAAATATCAGAACAATTGCTAAGATCACTGCAGATTCTGCCCAAAGCAAAAATGAGACAGATAAAACTTTAGATATAGTCCATGATAGAAAGGCTGACTATTCTTTGTCATATAGGACTCCTTCTTTAAACATGAATCCCAGGCACTCTTTCAAACACAGTAGCTTTGGGTTCAGATGTAAGCAGAAGACAACAGCAGTTAAATGTCACCACTAATGCCTTAAACAGTGGTACCCGAGAAGTGCTTTTCTTCATCAAGAGTATCTTACTGGAAAAGAGGTCAAGAGAATAATCATGGTGGCAGTGATGGTGTTGTGTGTATAAGCTTGCTTACATTTGTGTGTATGTGTGTGTATATGCTCCACAAAACACAGTACAGTTTAGGGGCTAAAGAGACTGTCTGGTGGTTAATAGCACATGCTGCTTTTGCAGAAGACCCAGGTGCAATTCTCAGCACCCACATTAGGCAGCTTATTACTGCCTATAACTCCAGTTCCAAGGGATCCAATGTTCTTCTCTGGCCTCCATAGGCACCTTTATATATGTGGAATACACACAGAGAAACATATACATACACATATGACATTTAAATAAAAATAGCAATAAAATTTCCAAATATAGTCTGCGCCTCGCCCAGTCCCGTCCAGCAGGAAAAGACACAGCACCAGGATTCTTCTGTGGTAATTGACCAGGTCCTTTATTGTTACAGATACTTCTTGCAGTAGTAGCCTCTTGCAGTAGTTCC
>PVIH01001236.1:59070-92241 GCA_004025045.1 Sigmodon hispidus
CAGCCAGTTTTAAGCTCAAGTCCTTCACTCAGCTAATGCCGCGTGGGCCTTCACCATAGGGCCACGCACACGGAAGCAAGCTAGTCAATTCAGCACATCCCATGGATGGAGTTAATTATTACTAGAAGCATTCGCCATCAGGAAGGCGGGGAACAGGAGCCAGCGCCATCTTTAAGGTGCGGCAGCTCCCAACAATAGTCTAAAATTCTACAGTGAACTGTCCTTGTTTTGACTGACCCTAAACAGTAGCCCATTTTCTATACATGTTTCAATTCATCCATATTGCTTTCTTCAGCTAAGTCAAATGCATTGTAGCTCAGACAGCTGGCAGTATGAGTGAATAAATCACACACTGGAGCACATATTTCCACATGTGAGAGAATAGACTCATCACTTCAACAGCAGGCCTGATCGCCAGTGACATGTACCCTCCAGTGACTCCGCTTTTACACTCCTTTATAAAAAATTAATATGGTTATATATTGTATATTTAACAAAAATAGTATGGAATATCAGAGGACAGAATTACCCACAGCCAAGTCATGAAGGTCAGGAAATGGTGACTCATTATCTTTAATCTCATTTCTCGGGAGACAGGGATCTGCCTGGATCTCTGTGAGTTCAAGGCCTAACAGCCAGACAGTAGTTGCACAAGCCATTAATCTTACATTTGGAAGGCAGAGGCAGGAGGATTTCTGTGAGTTCAAGGCCAGCCTGGTCTATAAAGCAAGTTCCAGAACAGCCAGAACTGTTACAGAAAAAATTCTATCTCAAAACAAAACAAAAAACAAAACAGGCTGGAGAGATGGTTCTGTCCTCTGATATTCCAGACTATTTTTTATTAAATATATTATATATCACCACAGATCAATTAATTTTACATCCTTACTATAATTTTCCCAGTTTGAAACTGCAAAGAGGACAATGGGGAGGGATATAATAAAGATGGCAGAGGTTTGGGAATTAGTGATGCAGAGACCTGTGGAGCTCTTGCCATCCAGTTTTACTTTGAATACGAAAGAGCAGACTAAAACAAAGCTTGAATTGAATTTCAAGGGTAGTCAATAGAAGACAGTGCCGTTATTCAACTATGTGGTGAGTGTGGTCAAATCCATCTGTCACAGTCATATACTCCACTAACTTAGGCTGCTCCGGTCTGATGAATTCCTTGCTTTCTGGAAGTATGCCACCAATACTGTGGGATGTAGTCCCTAGAGGTTTCTAAGGGCCTGGAGGCTAGTCGAGGCTCAGCCAGCTCAAACTGGTTATAACTGGTGCCTCAAAGCATGTGCTCATAGCACTTTCTCATAGCCATGAAGGGCCCTTGAGTGGGTACTTCCTCATAAACCAACCTGGGATCTGCATGAAAGCCTTGTCAACAGAGGTGTAGTCCTGATGTGAGATGACCTGGCCCAGCAAGAGACAACCACGCCACAGCTGCAGATACCAGCAAAGCAAAGTCTTTCTCCCTGCCCCTTCCTCAGTAACTTGAACTTGTGTGCTTGAACTTGTTTCCAGAGTCTGAGACACTGATTCCAGGCCTTCTTACCCCCTCCCACAAAAGGGAAACAAGCAGGGCCCAAAGCATAGGCAATACCAACACAATACTTCTTCCTCTGACAAGCTTGGGTTCAACATTTCTTCTC
The DNA here is from genome assembly GCA_004025045.1 of Sigmodon hispidus. NCBI lineage: Eukaryota > Metazoa > Chordata > Mammalia > Rodentia > Cricetidae > Sigmodon > Sigmodon hispidus. Next base: position 60,717 of record PVIH01001236.1, read on the forward strand.
GAGTACTGTTTAAAAAAAAACAAAAACAAAAACAAACAAAAAAAACCTTAATAATCAGAGTTGTAAACTTCAGTCCCAAAGCAGACTTGAAAATCATTCCTGTAATTTGAATTGTCATCAACATGAGCTCCCCACAGTTAGCCTATACCAGAACTTCTACTGTGGGCACACAGCAAGGCCACAGGATTTGTCCCTAAAGTCTAGGTCATGTGGATTTTACTGTCCAGACTTCAATGTCCTTTTGTAGGACAAGACAGTAACATCTTAGACAGTTCACTAAAAATGGTTAACTGGCCATCACATGACACATTTAACTATAATGAAACAAAGTCATGAATGGTTCAAATCTCAGTCTTTGCAGCCTTATTTTTTTAAAAAAAGACAAGTAGGTCTTTTGAAACAACTTTTTATATTTTTTATTGATTTACAATATTATGGATGAAGAAACTGGAGTCTAATGTCAACAGAGGGTGTCAGAAGCATCTCTAGACTCAGACATAGAGAAAGGTCTTCTCCTCCAGTTAATCATTTTGGTAAACTCCCAGAGATGTGTCTCCTGGGTGATTCTAAAACTCATCAAGTTGACAGGCTGGCAAGTTCTTTTTTTTTTTCTTTTTAAAAGATTTATTTATTATGTATACAGTATACAGAAGAAGGTACCAGATGTCATCATAGATGGTTGTGAGCCACTATGTGGTTGCTGGGAATTGAACTCAGGACCTGTGGAAGAGCAATCAGTGCTCTTAGCCTCTGAGCCATCTCTCCAGCACCCAGGCTGGCAAGTTCTAATCTGGTTTAGACACCTTTATGAGAGACAAGCATTAGTAAGAACGAGGAAAGTAAGACCATGACCCATTGTGACACATGCAGTTAAGAGATTGAAGGAAAAAAGAAAATAGTGAAGCAGGAGAGAGTTGCCAGTGCTGGCCTCCACAGTGACTTTTCTGATAGAGACACTGAGAATAACCAGAACCAGCCTTGTGTAGGTGGAAGGAATGAGTGATATATAGATACACTTGTATCAATAGTTAGTAGATGGCTAGATACATTAATGAAACAGTTCTCCTGGACACCAGTAACACTTGACAGAGAACTCAGCTTTACTGTGATCTGATGTTCTGATCCTACTTAATGCTCTTGAGCAGTAGGTTCACAATTCTGTGTTTCATATTTTTATTTGTGATACAACATCACTTTTTGATGTTTTTCCTGATTTGTGGGCTTTATCTTTAGTGTATTTGATACACAGACTTCTAGCAGAACTTTTGTTTTCTTTTTTTTTCTAATTTTTGAAAGTAAGCAGGCTTGTTTATAGAATCAGAAACAGCAAGGTTAGGGGTAGTTATTTTATTACAGTTTATTTCTTTAGTTTTCTATATTTTTGGGAGGGGATTAATACTTTTTTGAAAATAAGTTATTACATCATTTCCTTTCTTCCCTTTTCTCTCTCTCACTTGCTCTCATATCTATCTATCTATCTACCTATCATCTATCTGTCTGTCTGTCCATCTGAATATTGATCCATAGTATATACATATACATATATATATATATGCACACACACACACACATACACACACTGCTCAGCCCATGTACTGTTACTTGCATGTATATGGTTTCAGGACTGACCATTGTATATTGGATAATCAACTGAGGACTCTTCCCTGGGAAGACTATTTCTCTTTATAACAATGTTCCATAATTGCCTGTAGTTCTTTGATTAGGGTTGCGGCCCCATGAGATTTCCCCTTCCATGTTAACATGTGTCTTGGTATTATCCTTATTAGTTAGGCAGCCATGTTGATGAGATGGGTGTAACTTCTCTGTTCTTTCTTCAAGACATAATCTCACAGCAAACTTCCTGTAGTAGTAGCATGAATTTGGTTTGTATAAATGAGACTCAGAGCCAAATATTGGGAGAAGGCTGAAATATCAGAGAGAGGAAGCACCACAATCAATTCTCACCCAGTTGTCTTGCAACTTCCTCAGCTTCGCTCCTGGTCACTTCTGCCAGTCGCTTCTGTTTCTACGAGCCCTTATATACCCTATCCCATCCAGGTTAGGATTAAAGACCTTGAACTCACAGAAACAGAAGAAGTTCTGTCTCTGGAGTTATGTGATAAAGGATGTTGGTCACCACTCCTGGGATTAAAAGTGTGTGTGATTGACTCTCAGCTGTTTATCCTTGTATTCAAGGATCAAGGATTTCCTGAGCTATCTGCCTAGGATTTGACTGTGTGGTCTCTCTGATATCCCAGGATTTATTAAACATCTAGCATATATATAATATCCGTAACTTCCTGTCCCTCTGGCTCTTACAATCTTTCTGACATTCTCATATAACAAATGTTAACCATAGTACCCCACAGTGTAGCTCTGCTCTCTTATATGTTTGGGATGGCCAAGGAAGAGTTTTCTATATAGCTCAAGCTTAAGATTCATTGGTCAACAAAACATAAATGAATAACACTAACAGTATGTAAGAGGACGTTGGTAGAAAAGACATTGAGAAAACCTCGGCTGTTCCCATCTGCTCTCTTCTTCTCCGTGCACTGTCTTCTGGATTTGTAGAGAAAAGCCTTTGGGGCAGTTTGTTTTATTCTCTTCTGAGATTTCATTTTCTGAGTTACTTAATGTAACTCACCTTTCACCTGAGCCATCTCCGACCCTGCCTCCCATCAAGGAGCTGAAGTTGCTGAGTCAAGTCTCTTCTTGTACCTCCCCCACCCAACCCCCTGTATGATGTGGCCGGAGCCACTTGGGAAGAGAGAAGAATCAGCATCTTGACTCGTGCTTGAATCACCGAATCTAAGGCCACAATCATCATATTTCAACGACATTGTTATTGAAACGACTGTTGCTAACATGCTTATGTCAGTTTCTGTCATTCTTAAAGTCCTGAGCAATACACTTCATCCCTTCTCCTGCCATTCCTTATAAAAGGCAAGGTGAAGAGTCGGTCCACTTGATCGCCCACTACCCCTGGCCACTAGGTGGAGCAGTCCGCTAGGCTTTTAACTAATAGACACCAGTGTGTCCTTTTCAGGCTGAAACAAGAAGGAAGCTTCTGGCTGAAAGAATGACAGGGAATGTACACACTCATTAGTGATCTCTAAACAAACTAACAAGAAAAAAGCCAAGCATGCCCAAGCGGCAAACCACAACCACTGAACAGCTTGGGATCAGAAACACCCTGGACTGACCCTTCGGACCCCACTACACCTAGAGGAACACCTGACTCAGTCTTGAGGGAGGGGGGACAAAACTGGATCTGCCAGGAGTGGAGACTGAACTAAGCAATATTGGGTCAGTGGGACCATGGGACTGTCTGCTGCCTGCCCAGGGAGGGGATGGGGAGTTGTGGAGAAGAAAGAATGACCTGATGTGGTGGGAGGGGGAAGGGACCTTGAATAATGATGCACAGGGATAGAAAGTGTGACTTCTTTGTTAATAATAATAATAATAATAATAATAATAAAGTATACAGAAAAAAATAAAAGAAAAAAAATAAAAGAAAGAATGAATTGTGAAATCCAAGCAACCCGCTGTGAGGGCAGTTTCCCAGAATAGCGTTCCAACACCACAGGGCTTCACGTGAGCCAGAAATAAACCTTTCTATACTAGTCTGTGGAGGTACTTACTTTTTACTTCAGCTGTGTCTAACCTATGCCTGATGAGGGTCATTGTATCCTAGAGCTGTAGATGGCTTCAGAGCTTTGGGAAAACTCCAAAATAGAATGAATGCTGAATCTCGTGAATATATTAGGTGTGTTTTGTAGGAGTGGATACATATGTTCAATGTGAATATGATCTAAAAATTATTTTAAAAAATCATTGGCAGGATAAATTTGCATGTTTTCTTAAGTGTAGAATTTATTAATTATACCTTTGTGGTATTTCCTCTTCTTTGTCTTAAATTTCTTCTTGCTTTTAATTTATTACTTAATTTCTCATTAAATATTTGTCATATATTATAATTGTTCTAAGAAGACATTTCATTCAAATATATCATTTACTTCAACCATATACATCTCCCCATACCCTTCCCTTTACAATCTCTTTGCACTAGTACTTTGACTTCACATCTATTTTTATGCTATATATATGTAGTTATGTGCACACTATACATGTGTGTATATGTTTATGTAAATTAGAGAAAATATATGACATTTGTCTTTCTGAGCTTGTTTTTTCACTTAACGTGGCTGTCTTTAGTCATATCCATTTTTCTTTGAATGATCCAATTAAATCTTTGTGGCTGAATAAAGCTCCATTAGGCATAGACTAAAATTTTATTCATTCATTCATTGGTTGGTGGACTTTATGACTTGACCACTGTAAACAAAGCTGCAATAAACATGAATGTACAATTTCACTGTAGTGAACTGATTCAAAGTGCTTCAGGTGTCCACCCAGAAGTGATATGACTAGGTCACGTGGTCACATGGTCACATGGTCACATGGGAGGTCTCTCTCTCTCTCTCTCTCTCTCTCTCTCTCTCTTCCTCTTCTTGAACAACCACCACCTTAATTTCCTAGTTACTATTCCTGAAGCACTGTATAAAATTTCCTCTTACTTCACATTCTCATCAATAGCTAATGCTGTTTATGTTTTTTAGCTTTCATTATTATGGATGGGATAAGATAGAATGAATCTCAACATAACTTAAACTTGAATTTCAGTGATGAATAATGATACTGAACTGCTCTTTATCTATTTATTGATCATTTCCATTTTATCTTTTGAGAATCATCTGTCCTTTATTAGCCTATTTCTTGGCTAATTTGTCTAATTATTTTGTTACTTAAGTTATTTATTTTCTTGTACAGTCTAGGTGGCAATCTTGTATCAAATGTAGAGCTGGTGACTATTTTTCTTCTGTTCTATAGACTGATACATTTTTATTTAATTCAGAGAAAATAATTTGAGCTTATCTATTTAAAAGTATTTCCAGTGAACAACATTGCTTTTACTAGAGTCATGGCTTACAAATGTGGGAATGCTATTACTGTTTCCAGGGCATTCAGCATGGGTTTTACTATGTTGTAGACATGAAGTTCATGTTTGTTTTTTAAAAAAAAGGCAAAACAAGGAATGTTTGAATGCTTGCTATTAATTTATGTTCTACATCGCTACTGAAACTCACAATTTTTCCATTGTAATTAAACTTTTTTTTTAAACTTTATTTATTTATTTATTTATTTGCCTTGGTGTTTGCCTGGAACTGGATCTACAGACAGTTGTTAGCTGCCATGTGGGTGCTGGGAATCGAACCCGTGTCCTCTGGAAGAGCAGACAGTGCTCTTAACCGCTGAGCCATCTCTCCAGCCCCTCCAATTAAACTTTTTTTTTTAAAAAACCAGAAACTTCAGTTGAAAGACATTCTCCTTAATGAAAAAGTAATGTTGCATGAACCTAAACAGATCAGTGTGTACAGGATTCCATGAGTCGCATGTATTCAGTTTCCAGCCAAAGGAACAGCCACATAATCAGAGTGCCTCTATTCTGGGAAGCCCAGTGGCTTCCATCTCTATTTTGAGAGAGGGAATCAGGGTGTAGGAGGACACTAACTGGATTGGCAATACCTGCAGCTTGATAAAGGTGATGTCATTTGCAGACTGTCCCCCTACCTTCTGGAAACTCTATCAAGACTGAGTCAATCATATTTGCCAATGAATCTCCTTGTGTAAGTTTTATTTGAAAGATCAAAGGAAGCAGGAAATGGGGAAGCCTATTCATGCATAAAGTGAAATGTTTAGAAGGCTAGGGTCAGCCCAGGAGCTCTGTAAAGAAAGAGGAAAGCAGCGGAGGGGATTGTTGATGCTTTCAGAGAATAAACGAGGATCCAAGAAAAATCCACAGATTCAAAGAAGGAATGAATGGAGGGGAATAAATGCAAGGAGTGTTGAGTACTCAGCTCTGAAGTAGTAAGCTAATAAGAACTTAACATTTATTGGTCCAGTTAATATTTTTGGAGAAATGGCAGCAAAGTGCACATCTTAACAAGACTAGAAAATGCTGACTCATTCTGTCTAGTGTGAACAGCCATTATTCTTTTCTATTAAGGGTTTTCTTAAACTACTCAGACTCAGTTCATTAGCAAATTATAGGCACCTGTGAGCTCCCCTGTGCTTTTTGCTTATATTTGCTCAGAGAACAAGTTCATAGTGGCTGAGCTGTTCTTGAACACCTGGCCACTCATAATTACCTTAATAGCTTTCTTAAACCATGGATAAAATAAAGCATAGATCAAAGGATTCATGGCTGAGTTGTAATAAGCACACCAAACACAAATCTCGTAAATGTAGGCAGGGGTGATGAATCCCATAAAAGCATCAATTAATGAATCAATGCTGTATGGTAACCATGAGATCATGAATGCTACCACGGTGATTCCCAGGGTTTTGGCTGCTTTCCTCTCTCTCTTTGCCACTCTGGCTTTGTAACTCTCTGAGGATGATTCCTTTTTACTACCGACATTTTCTATTTTTTTAGCCTGTTGCTTGGCTACCAGAAAAATATTACCATACAGAATTATCATGACAAGAGTTGGTATAAAGAAAGAAAGAAAGTCTATCAGCACCCAGTTCTGGTTCACAACTACCTGACATCCACCTACACAGTTGAGGGCATTGGATAATTCCTCTAGGCCATCATCATAGACCCCTGTGTAGAACACAGCACCACTGTACACTAAAGGCAGAATCCAGGAGATGCTGATGCAAATTCCTGACACAGACACTGTGAACTTGGTGGGATAGATCAGAGGGTCAGTGACAGCGATGTACCTGTCGATGGAGATGAAGCACAGGTGGAAGAGAGAAGAATAGCAAAATGCCACATCACAGCAAGTGTGAAAAGTGCAGAAGCTTCTTCCAAAGTACCAACAGCTCTCAATGGACCTGACCATGCTGAAGGGCATCACAGAGACTCCCACCCAGAAGTCAGCACAGGCCAGAGATGCAATGAGAAAATTGGTGGGCGAGTGCAGCTGCTTGAAATGGAGGATGGATATCATTACCAGGAGATTTCCAAACACAGCTAGCACAGCCCCAATGCCAAAGACTGTGTACAGGATGACCCGGGGCCCAGGAGAGTAAGGAGTTTTTACACAGGACCCATTTACATTCTCATAGCAGAGCTGTAGAACTTCGGGTGGAGATGAGTTACTACCCATGCTGCTGCTGTCTGCATAGGCAAAAGGTCTGCATTTGATTCTCAAGACTCGGGAATTCTAATTTTCAATGCTGTAAGGGGAAGAAATCCACATCAATCCAGTAGAATAACAGAGGATATTATGAGATGCTAAACCTAATATAATTTTTCATTTTTTATACCATCTGATACCTTCTAAACATTCTTTGGAACAAAATAAAATCCAACAAATACTATATGGTCCAAAATTACTAAAGTTGAATTTCACTTAGCAAATGATTCTTTTTCTTAATTGGTTAAACTTTCTTTGATTCCTAAATATGTATTATATTTTATCTTTACCTCTAGTGTTTGTCTGGCAGCAGTTGTAACAGTGGATACAGCTGTGGAAGTGGTAGATTTCCTATAGATTTACTTTTAGATTACATGTCTTAAACTACTGTCTAAAGGATGTGCTCCTTCAGCTAAAAAGACATCACCAATGGGAAAAGGCCTCGATGGAATCCCAGTAGGGCAAGGTGTGAACCAATAAGATTATATTCAACACTGATTATTAGGAAAGTTTAGTCTACAAAACAAGTCTTTTCTACATTAATTACTATCAAGTAATTTAGGTCAAATAATTCTTTTTCCTTTGTTTACAGATTTGAACCATGCCCTCCTTCCCAGTCATGATTTAGTCACCGTCTTGGGGTTTTAAAAAGATATGATGGAACTGCAGGTTTACAGGCCAATTTGGCTCTTTCCAACCTCCTGTCTACCATGGCTACCAAGCAGCAAGATGACAAGCTATGGGAAAGTACTATACTGAAGAGAGATGTGTTATATAGATGTCTTAAAGATCTACATGGTTAAATGCAGCAGCTTTTCTCAGGGACCATTGAGAAGATGAGTTCTGTTGTCAAGCCATTGCTACCCAGGACCTGTGTATGGAATCTCTCCATCCACTGGACAGATCTGCTGTGAACACTCTGGCTGTACTTTTTCTCTGTGGTTACTGAAGACTGACCTTTTTGCCCATGTTTCCAGGGAGATTTTATTCTACAAAGAACAATGCACAGGGAGTGAGAACTCTGAAATCGGTTTTGTGTTGATAGTCTCAAGCCTGGTGGAGCACTGCAGACCAAGGGAAAACATTCTTCAGTCTTTCTGATGAAGAGTTCAAATCTTTGACAGTACAGGGGTGGTGTCATGCAGGCATTTATAAGTTTGCATGGTACATTATAAAGAGTGAGAGATATTTCTTATTTATTCTATTGTCTACCTCATCATAAATCAATAAAATCAATACTCTCATTCAGATATCTTTCAGGTTTCTCCTAGCGTTTTGTTTCTCCTAACATTTTCTTAGTGTCTGATTTTATAAAATGACTTTAATTGCTTATGTTACAAAACCCTTTGGCAAGCTTTCTCCATCACTGTTCTATAGACATTAAAAACAATTCCATATGTTGTGTGGCACCAAGTAGCATTCCTGTATACAGCCAGTAATAACCTCATCCCCTGATTGTGAATGTTCCTAAATATTGTCATATATCCTTAGGAGGCAAACATACTCCTTCCTCCCACTGAGAACTCTGTTCTAGTGAATAAAAACATTTTCATTGGCATACTTGCCATTGGGTAAAAAAATAATTTTATAGCTCCCTCCATCATTCTGAAATTTATTCATGTATTAATTCATCTATTCAGAACTTAGTGGATGTCTGTAACTGGGTATAAGGTAATGATAAAGATGTCATCTCTACAATCATAAAGCCTGAGTTCTTGCAGATGAAGTAACACTAAAAGCTGGGCATGTGAGCATAGTACCAGAAGGGAAAAGACAATGTTTATGATTGTCTGGCAAGCATAAAGACAGGCACATCCAAGCCCAGCAATTCTAAAACATGGTTCTACAAAGAGATGCTCCAGTATGTGTATAATTCTATCTTGTTTTTTAATGTCATGCGCACTCAATAAAGAAATCTAGGCTGACTTGTGTCTTCATGCTTTCTAACCCAATAAGTGGCACTTCTCCCAGTGCTGAAGTGGGATGTAATTGGAAGCTTCTTCCTAGGCCGCTAAAATTCCTGCATAAATATGACTTTCCTGATGTTTTCCTCCCCAAGTCATATTTAGTAAATAGTTTGGCAACACTAGGAAGAAGTTCTGATTCCCATGGCTAATACCAAACTTTCGGTTCTTACATCAGATGGAGTTTTCTTTCTCATTTCTGCCCTTGATACTTAGTTTGGTCCTCCAAGACGTTTCTAATGAGGCCATCCCCCTGGTGACTGAATGTGTGAAATAGTCCTCATTATGACCACAATAAGAGAAGGATGTGATAATGATGGGCTGTGGTCATGCAGTCGGAAGAGTGTTAATGAGAGGATGTTTTTTATTCCTGTCTCTATGGATTAGAGGCTGGAGGTAACCAAACACCAGGCAGTTTGAAGTATTAGTCTGTAACTGAAGAACACTGGGCATTGGGAATGTGCAGCTGGCTTGTCTGATAATGGTCCCCGATGCTCATTGAATTAGTGCGTTAATGAATCAACTTGATTCTCTCCATCACAACCAAGGTTGAGAAGTGTTTATCCAAGTGTGTGTCAACTGCTTGTGGGTACTTGGAGTAGAGTGGGAAGCTGTAAGACACCATTTGTTTTTTTCTTCAAGTACAGTTTAGCAAGTGTTTCCCTCTTGTTCTGCTAGTCAGAACTCATGTGCCACACACACTTGTCTAGTCATTGTGAGTGCTGAAAGCTTCAGTTTTAGAACTTCAGTCCACATTTGTTTGAGTATGTCTGCCCTCAAAAGCCTAGTTTTAGGCAAAGGATAAAAAAGAAATCTTCATACACAAAAATAAATAAAGTTGTTTGTTTGTTTGTTTTTTTAAGGCATGGTCTCTTTGAGTAGCCTGGCTGGCTTAGAACTCACAGAAATCCACTTGCTCTGTCTCTGCTTCCCAAGTGCTGGGAAGGTATGTGCTAACATATCTGGCAAGAATTTCAATTACAATTTAGTCCCAACATTATTTTTAAGCTTGCAATGTCTGTACTAGAAACAAGGTTTACTACTTCCTCTCATTTTACAATGTTTGAAAAATGCATACAACAGAGTTATGTGATCAGATATATAATATCTAAAATCGTATATATAATATCTAAAATGAGCCACTCCTCCCAATCCCCATCCTCACTGGGAAGCTCTGGATACACTATGCACTGGAACTCACTACATAGACTAAGCTGCTCCCAAACTCCTGTTTGAGACTTGCCTACCTCTGCATACTGAGTGCTGAGATTAAAGTTGGATGTGCATCTCCACATCCAACAGAATATATATATTCTTCAAATCATTGGGCTTTCTGTGGAAATCAAACAGTTCCCTGCTTGACTTTATTCATGATGATGCCTTAGAGGTATATACTCTTAATATGGATCTCATGCAAATCAAGGACATTTTAAAAGTAACTCCCTCCTCAAAGTAATAAAAAGAGAAGGAAAAAGAAGCCAATGAATCTTTTATGAAGTTGGATGTGCCTCTACTTCTGAAACAAATCATACTGGTCTCATGACATAAACATGAACTATTCAGTAAGCTCTGCTACAGGCAACCCACTACCATTTTACTGGGGGTATGGTTATTTTTATTTCAACCCTTAATATATACTCCTCAGACCTTGCAGAACGTATCATGCACAGTTGACATGCTGTTAAATGAGGAGCCTGGGGTAGGGACAAGCCTGGATGTTCCTCCTTTCTAGGCCATATGGAACTCATGGATCATTGCCTGCTAGAGAGGGGCAGCAGAAGGCTTCTCCTTTTCTCATTCTACTTTTCCTACTCCCAGTGTGTTCAATTCCAACTTAATTTGCTCAGAATGAAGAAAGAGTGAGTCATCAACGTTATTGAATAAAGAAACCTAAAAGAAAATGGAGCTTGACCCATTTTATTTCTATATTCTTCAAGCGAGTGATGGACAGAATGACAGCAGACCCACAGTCCATAGGGTTTCTTTTCATGTTCAGACTCTGAGAGCATGAAAAGGTCTGCTGGAGTGGTTTACCCACACCATGGATCTATTGTGAACATATATTCTCCAGAGAAGTCATACATATACATACATAGACCCAATCACAAAGTTTTCAGCTCTAGGTTTGCCACATTGACTGCAGATCCCATTAAGAAGACTATTAGGCACAAAAGAGAATCATTGCTTCACTCTCAATAATCTCCTTTAATTTCTTCCATATACTGGTATGTAAGTAGGGCTATATTTTTAAAAAGAGAGAAGAGAAGAAAGAATGAAAAATAAAATAAATAAACAGACTTTACCTCTTTTATTGTTGGTCACAAGAAGTTAGAAATCAAGGCAGAAAATTAACAGTATTAAGTACGTATGCTATTAAAGTCATAATAACAATCAATATTGACTTTTGAATCTAGAAACTGAGCTATAAAAACTTCTCATATAGTCTTTTTCCCCATAAACCTGGGAAAAAAAGATCGACTGGAATAGCCTTCCACTTATGAATCAATGTAATGGTAATGGAATTTTACATCCATAATGTGTCAACTTCAAACTGTCTCACAACTGGAGATGTGCACACACTTCTTAGAAGGAGGTCAGATTAGTTCTCAAGACTCAGAGGCCATTCTGTGTGGTTTTCCTGAATATTAGAAAAATGTCAGATTGTGTGTCAGGATATCCCTTTTAAATTTAAAAACCAAATGGTAAACTATCATATAATATTCCTAAAGTCAGGCTTAAATGCTACCTGTTTAATCATAAGACAAAAAAAAATGATTTGTTGATGTAGTCATTCTTGAAGTATAACTTTTTTTCCCCCGATTTGATGTTCATACACTAAGAAACCCTGTGGCAAGATGTAGGTAAGGATTTACAGGAAGGATGCTCTTCTGAGATGGCTTTTTTTGCACTGTTTATTCAATTTTTTACCCTCACAAAGAAGCCTGGAGTATACAGAGGAAGAATCTGGATGAGTGCACCAAAGTCTTGCCTAGGGACTCACAATAGTAGATATTTATAAAGTAACTTACTCCTGTAATCATCTGTTAAAGAATTTCAACCTTTAGCATTTGCAGTAGTGGAAATATTATACACCATTTGGAGATTGCTTATCAAGCCAAGTGACCACATAGTTTCACTGATATTATTTCTAAAATCCTATTAGAATGCCCCCTCATATCTATTGGTGAGAGAATGGAATCAAATTGAAAAACCAAAGAAGAGAACCACAGTTAATACACACAGTAGAAGGTACCAGACTAAGAGCTACCTTTTCCTCACCTCTCAGGGGAACCAGAAAAATATTCTATGCCCTAGAAAGAGCCCACAGAGAGAAACAGAATGAATATAATAAAATAAATTCTACAGAAAGTTTCATCTGGATCAAAGAAATGTTTGAGCATCAAAAATTGTCTACCAACACAGAAAGATTAACATTGTGTGCTAATACTCATAAGTAGACCTAAAATTAGCAATTTCTAGGGATTGGAACAAGTGTTGGGAGTTGTTTCTCTACAGGAGGTTTTATTTGCTCAATACTTGCTTTGTAGATGTGCAGAAATATCACTGTGAATCTCAAATAGACATAACAATATATGTTAATAGAATCATTAGCATGTCTATCAGATGCCTAAAGACAACAAACAGGCATTAATCTCAGATACCTATGAAATGAAATCACATAGACTTCTTAGAAAAGGGACCAGAGGGAGCTAGCTGGCTTAGTACAAAATAATGTTGACATTCATCTTTATTATACTAGCTATTGGAAGGCAATAAAGAAATGCTTTCAAACCAGGGAAAGAGTTGATAGATAGGAACACTTGCTCTGAGAGCATGAGGACCTGAGCTCAAATCTCCAGAATCTATGTAACAGGCTTTTTACATGAACACTCATGCATTTTTATCATCAGTGCTGGGAAGCACTGACAGGTAAATCGTAAGAACAGGCTCCTCAGCAAGATCAACCCAAATGGTGAGCTTCTGTTCAGTGAGAGATTTCATCTCAAGACAATACTGACAGTGTCAGGGGATAACATTGGATACCCTTTTCTGACCTCTATATAGCCCCATCCATGCATCTATGCATCACACCCACACACACTTTGAAAAATAGATATGCTTTGAAAATTCTGAAAGATTTGGTATAACTGTGATAAAAATTCAACGAATATTTTATAGGTAATTAAAGAATAGGTATAATTGTAACACTTTAAATAATTCTATTAGAGCAGAGAATAGAAAGCCATGGTTCCATAGAATGAGGCTGACAGAATTTTCTAAGGATGCTAAGAGCTTAGGAAAGAGAGGTTGTGCTGAAACAAGATGAGGAGCACTGGCTTTTCCTAAAGGAGCATTTTTGGCTTTGCAAATATTCAGAAATGGGAGTATAGCTCAGTGGTAGAGCATTTGACTGCAAATATTCAGAAACAGGAGCAATATGTCTGGCACTCCATACACCTTCCTAGTACAGAATCATAATGTCGTAACCACATCCTACATGAAAATATGCTTCATATCCTTTTAAATGGGATTTTGTGTTTAATATTTTGTGTTTGTCATAGTGGTATGGTATTGAAAAAAAAGAATGTGGCAAGAAATAATGATTTGCAAACGTTTTTTGGCTCCCTTGAATTTACCACAAATAATCTATACTTACAAGTTAAGAAAATTCATGTCCATGATTTTCACACTTAAGTGTCAGAAAGTCAGTATGCAGTATATCTGTAACAGTGTCTAGCAGCCCCCTCGACACATAAGGGTCCATATTGAACCATAGTCACTTACTATAACGTGTGAGTATGAACTTTCTCATTTTCAAATACATCTGGATTTAAAAGAAGGATATTAAAATATTTCTGAATTTAAAGGAAAACATGTTTATTCAGCAAAAATGAATTGACTAATTTTTGCATTTCGTACACAGTGGAAGGTCCCTGCTGGAGGCATGCAGAGGAACAAGAAGATGAAATAAATATATGTAGCTTGTTAGATGCAGAATGCAATTTCATAGACATACTAAACAACTTGGGTCCTGAAACCTGGGTTACTATGTAAGAAGGCTCTCAGAATTGATTTTGTCTTAAATTTTCATGCATAGAATACTTGTCAAGATGTTTTTAAATACATAAGCCATGGAAGGTGCATGCAATTCACAAACATGATCATACTGTTCTTCCTGATAGCAGGCTGGTGTCCACAGAGAGTAATTTATGATTTGTTTTCTTAGCTAATCTAAGGGTAAATACATGGATTTGAATGTGGTAGTCTGATAGGGTAAAGACTTAATGATATAGAAAGATCAAACAGTATAAAATGTCATAACCATAGTTTTCTTTGATGCCTAGACCGAGTTTGTGTTGATAACCAAAACAGTTTATCTGATTGACTCCTTTCTATCTTTCTTCCTGCCTTTCTTTCTTTCTTCCTTCCTTCTCTCTTTTTTTGTCTTAGAGAAAAATATCTTGTACAACAAAAGTACTTTTGAATTAGGAAGTATGGATGAGAATATTGGTAGATTAGACATTTGTATTATTATAAACTAATTACTCCTTCCAATGTCTATATTATCTGTGAATTTCACTTATACTTTACATTCTGACTATTATTTTGTCATGATATAATAAAGATAAATACATTGTACTTCAAAGAGCTCTAGGCAAATGAACCACTGTCACTGGGATTCCTTGTCCTTGGTGAGTATATAACATTTAGGAGTAACCTCATTTACTGAGGACATTAACATTCATTTCAAGGTTGTTTTTATAAGAATAGATGTTATTACTTGTTATGTTGGTTTTCTTTACATTGCCAACAATTGAACTAACATTGTTCATATTTTTCATGACTGAAATTGTACTTTGTGACACACAATTATAAACAAGACAAGGCACTTTTGTTTTTATCTGACACCTATGTTTTTCTTTTGCTTTTGTATTTTATCTTTTAAGACCATAGAAAGAGAAAGATATGTTATACCCAGGGATTGAACTAATATGAATAGAGAAATGTCATAGCTTAGAGTATCTGTCTATCTATCTATCTATCTATCTATCTATCCGTCCATCCTTCCTTCCTTCCTTCCATCCATCCATCCATCCATCTATCTAATTAAAAACAAAAAAGATATGCATAAACAGAAGAGGGCACACATGCTCATGTGCACACACACACACACACACACACACACACACACACATTTTCTCAAGAATACTAGGAGGAAAGTTTTACTAACCCATGAAACAGAGGAGAAACTCAGAAGAAAACTAAGCAGAACAGGAACACGATGAGTAAAGGCAAAGTGTGCCAGAAATGTCTCATTTTGGGGATTGTGTTCTGTTAGAACTTTTGCAATTTAATTTGAATGTTGTGTTAATTAGGGAAAATGTAGCTGTATTTACTAGTTTGGGTCTCAGCTGAAGTATAATTCACCACTTTACAGAACCATATCTGAGCACTCAATCTCAATCTCTTGTCAATTCCCAACTAAATTCAGAATCTACTCAGGAAACAAGTTGATGGCTGAGGAATTCTCCCTCAAGATTTTACCAGTGACAATCAGTCTGATGGCTTTTCGAAACCAAGGATAAAAGAAAGCATAAATCAAAGGATTCATGGCTGAGTTGTAGTAAGCAATCCAAATTAGTATTTCATATACATAAGAGGGTGTGATAAACCCCAGGAAGGCATCAATGATGGAGTCAATGAAGTATGGAAGCCAGGAAAGCAGGAAGGCGGCCACTGCTATGCCCAGGGTTTTGGCTGCTTTCCTCTCTCTCTTGGCCACCCTGTCCTTGTATCTGTCTGATGCCTTGGCAGTCTGCTCGCTCATTCTCTCAATCTTCTGAGCCTGCTCTTTAGCAATGAGGAAGATCTTGGAGTAGACACTTATCATGACAAGTGTGGGGATAAAAAATAATAGAAAATTGATGAAGACCCAACTTTGATTCACTGCCAGTTGACAGCCTCCCACACAGCTGAGAGCAGTTACTAGGTCCTCGATCCCAGCTTCATTAGCCCCTGTGTAAAAAAGAGAAAAGCTATAGATGATGGACAGGAGCCAGGAGAAGATGATGCACTTGCCAGAAACATTTGCTGTGAACCTGGTGGGGTAGGTCAGGGGGTCACTGACAGCAATGTATCTGTCCACAGAGATGAAGCACAGGTGAAAGATAGAAGAATAACAGAATGACCCATCAAAACAAGTGTGTAATTTACAGTAAATATCCCCAAAGTACCAGCAGCTCTCCACAGACCTCACTGTGCTGAAGGGCATCACGGTCAGTCCCACCAAGAAGTCAGCACAGGCCAGGGATGCCACCAGAAAGTTGGCAGGAGAGTGCAGCTGCCTGAAATGAAGAATTGACGTCATCACCAGGAGGTTTCCACACACAGCCAGCACAGTCCCAAAGCCAAAGACTGCATAGAGGATGAGGCGGGGGCCTGGGGAGTATGGGTTCCGGAGACAGGATCCGTTCATGTTCTCAAAGCACAGCTGGACAGGTGTGGGAGAGACCAGATCTTCACTCATGCTTCTGGCTTGATCTCTGAGAAAATTGTCATCCACTATGTTCATGAATGATATTCCAGTTTTAAAAAATTCCTTGGAAAAAGATATAAAACATGCCCCTAATTTCTTCTACATGTCTCTTTCATTGTACCTGCAAATCTTTATAGCCGTATTTAGGAATATATTTATACCTTCATTTAATAAAATTAATTTTTAGTCATAGACAAGCTGTCAATTTCTATCATCATTTTCTTTCTAACATTTAAGTTGTTAGTTTTCATTATTATGTACAATGCTATTTCTATTTTCAAATATGCTTCAGAATTACCTACTTCCTCATATTGGAGAAACAAACATGTCTTCCATAGCTCTCTGTTGTTTGATGCTTGCTTGTGTTCACCTTTTATTGGTGTTGCTTACCTAACTTTACAGACCCAAGAATGCCCAAAGTACACCTTCCCTGCAGGAAAGTAGCTTCATGACAGCCAATACTAAAGCCCTGTAGACTGAATCCCAATAGTGCAAAGAGAAAATTAAGAGACTTCTCAGAGTGCCTTATGTTTATGCCAGAGCTAAATTCACACCTATTTAATTTGTGATGACATCAGATCTATTCTGGAGATGGAGATGGGAGCATTAGCTACCCTACAGATCATTGTTCTGATTTATAAGCCATATTGATTCTCTTATTATTATTTGTCATTGTGTTTTTACAAGAACTTTTTGAATCAACAATTTTTTACATTGGTTGCCTTTAGAATGTCTTCAGTTAATCTTTTGCTTTTCAGCTTTTCTTTTCTATTAAAGACACAAGATACTAAATTATTAGCACTAATAATTATGTATTTTAAAACCTGGGCTTTGAATAATGGGAGAGTAGAGTACAAATAGAAAAGAAATAAAACGATCACTCTTAAGTTTTATTTTTTAAATGGAAAATATAAAAATAATATATTTAATATTTATTTTTATTTTATGCATGTGAGTGTTGTGTTCGAATGTCTATATGGGCACCATCTGTCTTCCTGGTACCTGTAGAGGCCAGAAGAGGTCAGGAGGATCCCTGGAACTGGACTTAAAGATGTTTTTGAGCCACTGTGTGGGTGCTGGGAACTGAAATGGGATCCTCTTCGAGAGCAGCAAATACTCCTGAGCCATTTCTTTAGTTCTGGAATACGCACTTAAAATGAATTAGATAGAATATAGAAATTTTAATATGGTTCCCGTTGTAAGGTTTACATATAACTTTATTTATATACACTATGCATACAAATGTTTCTATCTGAGAGAAAAACCTGAGGAAGATACATAGCTTCAACAGTGATTTTCTTAGCAAGAGGTTATGGTAGAAGTGTCACACTTGTTGTAACCATGTTCACACTGGTCTGCGTATGACAGTGGTGTGACTATGTTCTCATACAGGGTCAATTTTATTTGATATATATGAGCATTCTCTGGACAATGACGTATCTTCTCTTCCACTGAAAAAATAATCTTCCATTAATTCTTTGATTATCTTACCTCATGCATTTATGTCTCCCCCCCTCAGAGTTTTCCCCCAATCTTCTGTCTCCTTTTTTTTTTTTTTAACTAATTCATCCAGTCCAATTAGTGTTGAATATGGCTCAGTTTTATCTCAGAAAAATTTTCTTGTCCTCATAGAATTTAATTGAAAATGTGTCTTTCTTTCTTATCTATCTTCTTTCTTCCTTCCTTCTTTCCTTTTCTTCTTTCTTTCATTCTCTTTCTTTCTTTTTCTCTAGTTGAACTCTTGATATGTTGTTCGAGCTCATTTGCAAGTCCAAGGCTCCCAGGACAGTCCTCCTGCCCCACTCTCTCCAGAGCTAAAAACTGTAAGTATACACCAAAATGTCCAGCTTTCATTTTACTTTTCCTTTTCTAGGATTTTCCTGAAGATGACATCTGGTCATTTTCCAAAATGAGCATTGATGCTATGTAAGCTGTCATGTCAAATTTTCTTTACTAAATTTAAAAATATTCAGTCTTATCAGCACATTTGAGTATATTCAATGTACCTTGGTTGAATCAACATAGAATGTTACTGTTTTTTATTTGCTAATTTTATAGTAGAAGAAAAGATACATTTTGAATTAAATTTATAGATCTGTGAAGAAAAAAATCTTTTTTCATCGTCTTGTCAGTCATTTGTATATTTTTGAGTGAGTTTTCCACATTATTACTGAAGTCATTTTTAAACAGTTTTTATGTGTGTGTGTGTGTGTGTGTGTGTGTTTGTGTGTGCACAACTCACTCCATTTCAGGATAGGTTACCTGTTACGTTGAGACTTTCTTTTGTTTTGCTTTGTTTTTGGAGACAGGGGTTCTTTGTAGCCTTGACTGTCCTAGAACTTACTCTAGGCTAGCCTCGAACTTAGAGATTCAACTGCTTCTGCCACCGGAGTGCTGGGGTTAAAAGTGTGCACCACACAAATCACCACATGACTGTGTTGAGACTTCCTTACATGTGGTTTCCCAGAAAGGCTCTCCAACAAAACAGGCACCGGTAACATCTTTTTTGCACTTTTCTTTCTTCTATTCACTGTTTTAGTGGCTTTTAACAATTCTGTTTCTTCCAGCTACAATCATTGCTCAGCTCAGTCTGCTCTTCAGTCTTTGTGTTAAAAGCACTCTTGCTAAGCATGTCCTCTGTCCTGCACAGGGCAGATGCTGTTCCTGGTGGAGCAGAAGCCTTGTGATCCTTTTCTTTGACTTCTCCTCTTTTCATGCATCTTGGTCATCTTTCTTATTTGCATTTTCCCAGACCCACTGCATTGTTTAGAGTAGATTTCAGCTGTTAGGATTTTTTTTTTTTCTTTCTGTGAACATTCATGAGCTTCTTAACTTTCTGTTTTTCTGGTAAGCTAAACAGTGTTCATGGGGTAATTCAATATATTCAATTAGCACAATGATGACAGCTGCCGGGCTCAGCCTCTAAACTACAATGAAGTACTCAGAGATTCAGGACCCAATCTGGGGCTCGCTCAAACAGGGAAGGCTTTTAGGCTTTTGTTTCCACCACCAAGAGTGATCATGACACATTTGCCTTTCTGTGCTTGGTTTCTTTTGCTGTACCTGTTGTCTCCCAGTTAGTTCATTCATTGTCTTGCAGATGATCAGATTTCCTTCTTATGGTCGAACAATACACTGCTGTAGATATACACCATGTATTGAAATCTACCTACTTGTTAATGGACACCATGGTTAACTCAATATTTTAGCTATTGAGAATAGAACTATAAAGAACATGGGAATCCAGGTGTCTGGTTTTTATGTTGACTTCATTTTCTCAGGCATACTTCTAGGCTCTGTGGAGCCAGATCACCCGCTAGTTCCATTCTTCAGGTTTTTTTCTTTTTAATTTACATATATTATTGGTTTGTTTGTTTGTTTTGGTGGGAAGTTGGCTTGTGCATTTGCCATCATGTGTATGATGGTCAGAGGCAACACCCAAGAGTCAGTTTTCCCATCTTGTGGATCCCAGGTATCATACTGTCAAGCTTGGCAAACACTTTTAATCTATAAGCAACTCAACAGCCCCATTCGTTAGTTTTTTTTTATAGAGATTTCTCACTGATTCCTACAGATGCTTAAGTAATTTTCTCACCAAGAGTTGTAAGGATTCCCTTTCTTTACAGTTTTTTTTCAGCATTAGTTATTTTATTATTTTTCTTTCTTTTTTGTACTAGCCATTTTTCCTGGGTAACAGGTTTGTCATTTAGTTGTGGTTTGAATTACCCTGATGGTTCAGAATGTAGAACTTTTCATGAGTAATTATTAGCCATTTATATGAACTAAAATAGCAGTTCAGTTCATTTGTCAATTGTTTGACTTATTGATTACTTGTCATTTGGTTTTCTTTTGCTTTCATTTTTTTGAGATTTTTATATATTCTAAATATCAATCCCTTATTGGACAAATAGTTGTGTAAGATTTTTCTCCTATGTGTAGGCTGTTGAATTAGGCTTTTGCTTGCTTTCTTTGTATGCAAAACAATTAAATTTTATGCAATTCCCATTAAATTCTTGTTTTTTAAATTTCTTGGTCTTTCATTAAAAAGTTTAAACCATTTTATTTATTTATTATTATTATTTATTTGTTTGTTTGCTTTAATACGCTTTCTCTATGTAGCCTTGGCTGGCACAGAACTATGTAGACCAGGCTGACCTTGGATTCAAATCTTCCTGCCTTTTCATCCTCAGTGCTTGGAAAGAAAGTATGTGTCACAGCATCTGGCTTAAACCATTTCTTTTAAATATTTATTTTGTTTTTAATTTTGCATGATTCCATTTGGGATATTTGAAAACTCAGAAAAGATGGTGCAATGAAGAGAGCTGTGAGACAAAGGAGACATTAAAAATCAAAATTACAGTCAATAAATCCAATCAATAAAATAGAACAAAATAAAAGTTGTGAGATGCGAGGTAAAATTTCTTACTTGGGCCACATATGATTAACAGTAGCTCATATAAACTCCATCCCTGATCAGACAGCAATGGGTGGAAGCTCATGAACACAGAACAGTGTTCAAAAAAATCAGAGAACAGACAGCTAAGATTGTTGGGAAATTAAATAGTGAAGGGACATGTTAAGGTGAGTAGGTCACTAGTTAAAGATTCTGACTTCTCAGCAACATCTGCTCCTGCTGGGACCCACGGAAACTAAGCAGAAAGTAACGTTTGAGAGAAGTCTACTAAATTGCATCAAAACACTTGTCAAAAGTACTACACTGGTACTTAGCTTGGTTTAAGGAAACCCAATCTTCTCTGGAAGGAACCTATGTAGTTTTCACACTGAAATGGTAATGAGAGTAGGGCAGTTTAAAAACTACTAAGTAAGTTACTCATATCCTTCAGGAAATTTTAATTAACTTTTTTGAATGTTGAAATATTAAAAGAAAATGTTGGTTTTATTTCTTGAACAGAATATTAATATCATAAAATGAAAGCACAGGTTTGGGGATGCTTGATACAGAGATGGAAAGGAAGAAAAGAAATAAATGTTTAAAATCATGATCTATAGAAATAATGCATGATCCTTGAGATGTATATAAAAATATATATCATCTAAAATCTATACAATTATATCTAAATAATGCACCTAAAATTTTAAACTGTAGGCAGAGTATCTCTAATAATAAAATGGACAGTTTGCAATTAAAAAGAGAAGTAAAAAAACACGTATTATCATTAATTTAATATGTGTATGAATGCCCACATATATGCACATTGAAGCCTGCAGGTGATATTAAGAGTCTTCTCTAGTTGGTCTCTTCTTCTTCTTTTAGGAAAGATTTCTCAGTTGAACCCATAGCTTACATATATTACCATTTTAGCTAGTCCACTAGTTCTGGGAATCAACTGTGCTTTCCTTCTGAGCATTAGAATTAAAGTTCGGCAACTCTGTCCACCAGGCATATAATTATAAGGGTTCTGAGGATTCAAACTCCAATTTCTACTTGTATACTGCCAGCATTTTATTTATCAGGCAACCTCCAGCCATGGATATGCCTTCCACGTTGGATTAAATAGCATCTTTTCAATGAATTCACTAAATCAAATGAAGGACAGACAGAAGAAGCTTCTATTTGTTATAATAGCCTCTTGCTTCATCCCATAAGCAAATCCTTGTAGTCCATACCTTCGCTTTCCCAAATCAGAAATTTTAGAGCTGAACCCAGAGAAAGTAGCTGTTTCCATGACTCTGCATCCTATTTCTCTAACATGGACCAATGACTGAAGGAAGAAGAAGCTTTTATTCAGAAATTTTGATCCCTCTCAATAGAAGAGTCATTGATAAAATTTCTCATTAAAAGAGGTCATTCATAAAAAATGAACAGTTTCAAATTCTGTGCAAAGTTCTGTTGTGGCAGATTTCACACTTGCCTATGTTGTACAGAAGTCAGCTGTCACTAGCAAATTAGAAAGAGAACAATTGGTTGTGGCACAAATAACATACTTACTGACAAGTTCTCACTTACCTCACCTGCACCATGGGGATTCAGTCCTAAGGACACACTGTATTTGGCATCATTAGGCTGCTTTCCTGGGGGATAAGAGGGCTTGGGGCATTACCATAGGATACTTAAATAAGGGTGAGGATGCAAATAGAAGGCAGGATTAAATGTGCTTCACAGAATGAACTGCTGCTTTGAAATGTAAAGAAATAGAGTAATCAGGGAACATATTTGAAATAGACATAAGCTGCAGCATTCATGTAATAAGTGTGTTTGACTGTGAATTAGAAAGCAAATAATTTTAGGAAATGAAAATCTGAATCAATGTCTGTGACTAGTGTAAAGATGTATAGGCAAACAAAAAGATCAAAAAAATGCACTAAGAATTATATGATCTGGAATTTTTTCTGACAATATTTTTGAGAATAGCAGACAGGGTTACAGATAATGTCAGTTTTGGGACAGATCAAGACGGAATCATGAGTGGAGATCTGGTCTCTCCCACATCTGTCCAGCTGTGCTTTGAGAACATGAATGGATCCTGTCTCAGGAATCCATACTCCCCAGGCCCCCGCCTCATCCTCTATGCAGTCTTTGGCTTTGGGACTGTGCTGGCTGTGTGTGGAAACCTCCTGGTGATGATGTCAATTCTTCATTTCAGGCAGCTGCACTCTCCTGCCAACTTTCTGGTGGCATCCCTGGCGTGTGCTGACTTCTTGGTGGGACTGACTGTGATGCCCTTCAGCACAGTGAGGTCTGTGGAGAGCTGCTGGTACTTTGGGGACACTTACTGTAAATTACACACTTGTTTTGATGGGTCATTCTGTTATTCTTCTATCTTCCACTTGTGCTTCATCTCTGTGGACAGATACATTGCAGTCAGTGACCCCCTGACCTACCCTACAAGGGTCACAGCAAATGTTTCTGGCAAGTGCATTGTCTTCTCCTGGCTCCTGTCCATCATCTATAGCTTTTCTCTTTTTTACACAGGGGCTAATGAAGCTGGGATAAAGGATGTAGTGACTGCTCTCAGCTGTGTGGGTGGCTGTCAAATCCCAGTGAATCAAAGTTGGGTCTTCATCAATTTTCTATTATTTTTTATCCCCACACTTGTCATGATAAGTGTCTACTCTAAGATCTTCCTCATTGCTAAAGAGCAGGCTCAGAAGATTGAGAGAATGAGTGAGCAGACTGCCAAGGCATCAGACAGATACAAGGACAGGGTGGCCAAGAGAGAGAGGAAAGCAGCCAAAACCCTGGGCATAGCAGTAGCCGCCTTCCTGCTTTCCTGGCTTCCATACTTCATTGACTCCTTCATTGATGCCTTCCTGGGGTTCATCACACCCTCTTATGTGTATGAAATACTAATTTGGATCGCTTACAACAACTCAGCCATGAACCCTTTGATTTATGCTTTCTTTTATCCTTGGTTTCGAAAAGCCATCAGACTGATTGTCACTGGTAAAATCTTGAGGGAGAATTCTTCAGTCACCAACTTGTTTCTTGAGTAGATTTATGGTGCAATTGGTGATTGAAAAGAGATTCACAGCGGAACATTACTAGGAAAATGATGTCCCAAACCTGATCTTGTAGAGTCATAAACTATGCTCCAGCTCTGACCAAAAGACTTAAATCCAGCTTTGTTTTCTTCAAGATTGTAAATTATTTTATAGGTATGGTGAAACTAGATGAATCTGGATCTAATTGTTTCCCACTGTATATTGTATTAGTTACAGTTGCTTGATTCCCCATAACCTCTTCCCCTACCTTTCTAAAATTCTAGCTGTTGGCTTTTGTTAAGCAAGTTAAGGCTCAATTTTGAATATATAGTCTTGCAATTCTTTAGTAGTATTTTTCAGATACAATATAAATGAAATAAAAAGACCCTACTGACTGTCTCTTTCTTAGAAAATGGGTGTATATGGTTCTCTATACAATGAGGTCCAGGTTGACACTTTGTAAAATGTTATTTGTAAGGTCAGGAAACAATATATCAAAATGTGTATGTATTAACTACCATCTCCTCAGTTGTTTACAGAGTAAAAAATGATGTTACAAATAGTAGCATGTGTTCAGTGATATGCTTTCCAGGGAACAAGCACACAGAGGAATAGTCACAGGTCAATAGCATTGCAAGTTGTTAACGGTTTAAATCAAACATTACTCTTGATTCAATTCAATTTTAAAATAAGCTGGCCCTCATTTATCTTGTAAATTTCCTATGGATTTTTATAAATTTTCAAAAATAAACACAAGAGCCAAATTAATAATGTGTTCACAAAAAGAAAGCATTAGGATAAAGAGCAAACTATTCAGTCAGCCTGAGGTTGAGAAAAACATTTTTATTAGGATGCATAGATTTATTTCTAAAGCCATCAAAAAGTCTGAATTCATCTTAAAAATTATTCTGCATATGGCCAACTATGTGTTTTATAGATAATGTTACTAATAATGTAGAGAACAGTATACAATAGAGGACTAAATAGACATCATGCTCTAGTCTTAATGTTTCAGACAAAAAATTATAGACATGTAAATATTGGAGATGAAGGCCCAGCTCTGTAGTTAAGAGTATCTGCTGACTTTGCAGAGGTAGCCAGTTAGCAGCACTCCTCTATGGCTTCAGCATCAACTCCTGCATCCAGGTCAATGATCTGTTAATATTCCTGCCCTCAAATTCCTCAGTGATGGGCTGTTTCCTGGTAGTGTAATATAGACTCAAATAAACCATTTCCCCAAAATTTCTTTTGTCATGGTATTGTACCACAGCAGAGGGGGATTCTGCAGGTGGCAGGTGTTATAGCAGGCTGGGAGATGAAGCGCTGAAAATAAAACATTTATTGTAAGCATATTTAAACACAATAGAATCTTGAAAAAGTTTTCCAGGCAACAATACTTCCAATTCAAAGCATGCAATAATGTTTAAGGTGGAGCTACATAGAGACTTCTTTGCAAACTACATATGACCATGAGGATGTTTTCTATGACTAAAAGGCCATCAATCTATTGTGATTTCCAAACAAGATAACCAGTGAACCCAGTAGCAGACATACTGCCTCTGAAGCTGGAAGCATACAACATGGAGGAGACTTAAGCCTTTTGACATATTCCTGTGATTTATGGGATTTTATTCTGTGCTGTGAACACAGTGCATTTACTTTTTACCCCCATCTAATAGAACAAGTAAAACTGTTTCTTTATTATTGAATGTTCTTAAGTCCAAAGAAGTCAAGTCTCGTGTCTAATGTCATTATAACCAGATGTGAACTTGCACCACACAGGATTCAGAAAGCAAGTTGTGTTTATGCTAAATGTGCCTCCTCTCATGAATGACAATGTGGCCAAATTGTTTAGAGTATATGTTATAGATCACATATATTTTACATAATTAGTTCAGTAATATTATGAATTTTATCAAGAAAATTATAATTAAATATCTATATTTATGTAAGTGTATGTGCTTTTATGTGCACTTGTCTTATGTAAGTGTATATTATCTTATGCTTATGTAAGTGTATATATATATATGCATATGTGGTTGGGATATATATATATGTTTGCATGTATGTGTGTATGTATGTACTTTTTTATTTAATTTGAATGCCTTGCTTTTAAATCTTTCAGGCCTATGCATTAGGATATTTTAATGAAAATTTAGTAATAATGTATGTTTAATGCTGCATTTGGTCATTGTGATGATTTACATAATATATACCAATTTAACCATTCAAGTATTAAAAATGTGGAATTGCTCAATTTCTTAGAAGATATTTAAGCCCACATGTGATCTGACTTATTTCTCCACACTTTGCATGCCGCCATGTGGTCATCCTCAGGTCTTGCTCTGCCCTCAGAATAACACCGATTCTGTTTGGCCAGTGCTGTGTCTTCCCCCTAAGGTTTGGAATAGAAGGAAATAGGAACTCAGGAATCAAGTGAGTACATATTGTTGAACATTTTCACTACAATAATTTTAAATTTTGATCATTTAGGAAGTATCCAAGAAACATTTAATCATCAACTGTTATTTATATTCAATAAATAAATGAGATATGTGAAAACAAGTGATGGTGAACTATAGAATATTTAAGTTACTCAGAAATGGAACAAGGAACAGAGCTGAACCACCAAATTCTTAATTCTAGAGGTACCATGAAACCTGGCCAGTCAAAAATATCTCTAGTTTCATTTAGACTACATTTGGTCTCCCACAAACACAAAATGCCTCTATCTCTACTCTGTATCATTGATAATTCCACTATATAGATTTGATAGTGTAATATTTAGTTTATAAATTTAAGCTCATTCAAAATATAATTTAAATCAAAACTTCAAAATTTTGTACAGAACAGCACATTTAAAATTAAGACTCCAAAATTACGTAAAATTTAGCAAATTATCTTTCCTGCCCATGCCATCCAGCTCCAGAGCGGAGGATGATACCTCTTATTTTTCAGTCTCTCTACTCCTTCTCTTTTATAGTTTGGTTGAGAGCCTAGCCTTTAGTGGCTGAGTCATCTCTCCAGCCTTCTGCTCCCTTTCTATATAAACCCACTCACTCTCCAGAATTGAGAAAGGTGAGACAAAGAAACCATCAATATTAGGAACATAACATTCCCTGTGCCTAGTAGTCATTTGTGGTGATGGATAAAGGTCTTAATGCATTTGCTAAGCAAATGTATCCTCTGTGATATGGGACATACCAGATTCCAATGGGAGAATCCTCTGTGCTCCACTGTGTGTGATGGATTTTCTATAGATTTCTCCCAATCCCTGCTTGGCCATCTGTCCATGATGACAAAAAATTTTATGTGATTTTTATTAGGTCACATAGTGCAAAGAACAATGCTTCTGGGAAAGGTATTGACAAGATGGTTCAAGAGTTAGTTCCTACTTATGCCTCCTTATTTAGTAATATTCCTAACTTTCCCTGTATTTAATTAGAGCAGAAAGAAGATAAAATTGGGAAGGTAATTTAAGTGTTTGGGAGAGACCTTCCCTACTCTTCTCTGCTACAGAAAATGTGGGGCTTCCACATGCACAGAGCACTCATGGATGGTGAAGAGCTTGACAGTGCTTGCATGGACTCCATACAGAAACTGTGGATATAGGAAGGTCAGCTTGATGCAAGCCCAGTGTAGTTGGGGTTGTTATGGCCCCCCACACAGTACTGAAATGAGTTCATCATGACAAGAGTCTAGACACAGAGATGAAGCCCACCAAATGAGGGCTAAGAACAAACACAATTGGTTATGAAATTATTTCATTGCTCTCCATTGTGGGATAGAAACAGAAAAGGCAGTAGTATAATGAATATGAAGAAAGACATTTTTCTTCCTCAAACCAAACATTATTCACTACTGCTTTATTCAGCACTGGAAGGAAGAAAGGGTGACAGACTTCACATATGATCTGGGCTTTTGGAACTGAAGCTGAAAGAAGTCCAAACTTTAAATACTCATTGGGAGTTTCTGAAGCTTTACCAAATGAAGAAAAACAAAGATTGGCTACAGGACGCTTACTGACTATGGTTGAAGCAATCATAATTTCATACAGGTTCACACCCATCTCTAAGAATTTCTTAGGCAATTAACAATATGTATAAGAAATACTTCCATTTTATACATAGATTATCGAGTAATCTATGCTGAACTGTTATAATTATTCACAAACTCAAAAAAATTCCTAGCCCTATTAGTAGACAGTTTCACATTCATACAAGAATTATATAGACATTGGGAATATCTTCTAATTAATAAGTTTTCCTGAATTTTACCTATTAGTAAAGGTAACATTAACCTGGATGCTACTATTAACTTTAAACTGCCTAGTGTAATAATTACTTTATAAGAACATTGAACTGACATATTGTTTTACCTGTACCTGCCAGTGCTTCTGTTCCATGGACTCTAGGACATTGGCTTTCCCACTCTTGTGATTTCTGCATCTCTAGTCACTAACAGAAGATGCACATCATTTATTAATGTGTAGCCAGATGAATCAAAGTCAGTATGCAATATATATATATGTATATGTATATTTATATGTGTATACATACATAAATATCTATCTGGTCCAGTTTATAGCAGCAGAATTTATAATAGGCTAGTCTGGAATCAGCCTACTTAGCTAACAATAGGATAATGAATTAAGAAAATTATATATATATATGTATATACATATATATATATCACTTTGGGTATTTCTCATTGACAGAACATAAAATTACTTGGGGTTCCATCTCTTGGGAGATGGAGACAGGAGTATTGGAGTTCAAGGTCATATTTACTTCCTAAGAGTGTTTAAGGGCAAATTATGCAACATGGAGTTTTGAATGAAGATCTACAACTATTTAGAATTTACAGGATGTATGGCTCTCATGAAGGACCCAAGGTGAGTTTCTAGTTCCCACATAAGGTAGTACAAACTGCCTGTAATATAAGATCTAGTGGATCTAGCTTCCCTTTTCTCCCACAGGCACATGAACAAAACCATATACAGACATATAGGTAAAAGCTAGGTGTGACAGTAAGTGCCTGTTACTCAGCACTGTGGGACTAAGACAGGAGAATCTAATGTGTTACTTGGATACATTCTCTAGTTCTAGTAGGAATTAACAAGTCCTGTGTTTAATTATAGAGCATATCTCAGTGTAGGGCGCGGTTTGCCTTTGCACAACTTGCCAGAACATTCTATTGCCGCTTATGCTAATTAGGCATCGAGTAGTGACCAATCCGATGTGTTTATGCTAATTAGGCATCGAGAAAGGACCTATCCGATGTGATCCCCAAATATGCTAATGAGCCATTATTTTGGGCCAATCACCAGCCACATGCTAATGAGTACTACTTTGAACCAATCACCAGCTATATGTTAATGAGGCATTGTGATGGGCACCAATCACACGCCAGGCTTCCCCATATAAGCAGGCTGAATCTCAGGCTCGGGGTCTTCTTTCCACCATTTCTCAACTGAGCTGTACTCCAATAAAGTGTGATCCGAGAAGAATCGTGCATGTGGTGACTCGTCGTTCTGCAGGCCAGAAGTGGCTCCCCACAAGTGGCGCCAAAACCCGGGAATCTTCGCGCCTTTGCAGAGAAGACCAATTCAGAACTCGACACACGGAGTGGACCGTTGGTGAGGTTGCTGCAGAAGAATGTGAAGGAGAATCAGAACTGCAGTAATCAGGAGGGTTAACCCATAATTCTCACAGGAAAATAGTGAGACCTGCGTTAAGCAGGAAAACTCTGCTTGTAGAAAAAAGTAGAGAACGGGGCATCTGCTAATGAGCAGATCTAACCCATTGGTAGTTTGGGGTTATTTAGGATATAAAGGGTTTTAAATAGGCAAGGATATGGGTGTAAGTTTCTCTCACCTGATTGCCATAGCTTTGAAAGAGCTGTTGAAGAAGTAATGGTGTGAGCGTTAAATTAAGGTAGGAATTAAAGGTTATATAAGGATGAGGTTTTTAACCTCATGTCCAATTTTTTTGGCTCTTAAGGAGCTGCTTCATTAAGGTTTTTTTCTGAGTCTGCTCTGCTTGCTAGCAGTGGGAGAGATAGATGGGTTAAAAGCAGCCAAGAGGGGCGGAGTCAGCAATTACAATTTATTTCCCCTACTGTGCCTATTTCCCCCCCCCCCCTCGTATTGCCAGCCTAGTGAGGGTATCTGTTCTAAGCCACCGGACAACACAAAAGTGTGGAAGAGAGTCCAGCGTGAGCTGCATCCTAGCGTGTTGCTGGCTTTTCCAGTTTTTCAAGATAACCAGGGGCAAAGGTATCATGAGCTTTTAGATTTTAAGACAGTGAAATCCCTGGCAGAGTCTGTCCACACTTATGGCACTGCTGTGTCTTTTACAGTAGCACAGGTTGAGGCATTGAGTAGATCTGCCATGACGCCTAGTAACTGGAGTAGCTTAACAAAACCGTGTCTCAATCCTGGGCAATATTTAGACTGGAAGTCAATTGTGACTGATCTGGCACATAGTCAGGCCCGGGAGAATGCTGCCAATGGTCAGCCAGCATGGAGTGCAGATATGCTGTTAGGGCAAGGACAATGGATAAATAATCAGACAGCATATCCTATGGAAGTTTATAATCAAATAAACACCATCAATATGAAGGCTTGGTGAGCCCTCCCCAATAAGGGGGAGGTTTCAGGGAACCGAATTGAATTTTTGGGAGCTATTATTCAGAATGCCCATGTTAGACCACAAAAGGTAGAAATTAGGACCAATTGTTTAAGGACTTTAAATGATTTTCAAAAATTGCTTGGGGATATAAATTGGATTCAGCCATATTTGAAATTAACTCGCTTTGAGCTTAAACCCTTATTTGATATTTTAGAGGGAGATCCAGATCTTAATTCCCCACATCAGCTAACCCCAGAGGCTCAGATAGCACTTCAAAAGGTAGAGCAAGCAATTACTAAGGCACAGTTGGTGCGCTGTGATGAATTCAAGTCCATTTGGATGTGTATCCTCCCCACTTTAGGCTTTCCAACTGGTGTTCTTTGGCAAGAAGGGCCTCTACTGTGGATTCATACTAAATCTACAGGGATGAGAACCTTGTCCCACTATTCATCTATGACAGCTGAGATTGCGTTATTAGGCATTAAACAATCTATTGCATCTTTTGCCAAGACATCTGATAGACTTATAGTCCCTTATACAAAAGAACAAGTAGAGATATTGGCTGCCACTACCTCAGAATGGGCTATATTGGTTTGTGCCTTTTCTGGTACAATTGATAATCATTTGCCCAAGAGTGAACTTTTAAGATTCGTAGTTCAACAGCCTGTGGTGTTTCCTCGGATCACGAGGGAGCAACCATTGAGCAATGCCTTAACCATCTACACGGATGGGTCTAAGACG